>QYAP01000761.1:0-21562 GCA_003988905.1 Hymenotorrendiella dingleyae
TTTTTGTATTTTATTCTTAGCTTAGCACGTCTCTATAGCCTCTGGGAGCTTCGTATCATTCAGATACCTAGACGTAAATGACAAAACAAACAAACAATTCTCAGTCAATTATTATTCATTTAAGATCAATCTCTTCCTTCAATTCAAAGAGAGCACTATTGCAAATAAAGAGTAATAAGAGAAGAGAACTAACACTTATCACAGAGAACAATAATACAAATAAATAGTAATAAGAGAAGAGTCCCAACACGCGAAATTTCTCCAAGTCAAGTTATCATCTCCAGACATCTGAGTTACCCTGTGATTTTCAAAAATGCTATTCTTACAGGCTTACCCTGCGATTCATGAATATCGATGCATTACGTCATAATTCCTTGGGATTTTTGAAAGGTCACTTCAAAATTGGCAAAATCAAAGGTGAAATCCAGGAAATTCAGTATTCATATTGTGCAGTGTACATCTAACAGTGGTATCATCATTCCCTATACAAAACCCAGGCAAAACAGATGTCCTGACCGTTTAAAAAACTCCGCCCAGCATCCATCTGTATGTAAACTATCTATGTATTGCCAAGTAGGGACAAAACAACCTCGAAATAACCTCCCACGGCAGCTTACAAATCTCGCAAAGCAGGGTCGATCAATGAATCGTCGTCTACTGTCTCCATCTCAGAACACAACTCCTCATTTGTGAGGGGCTGGGGACGACGCAAGTGGCGAGAACGCACAGCTGGTACTTGTGCGATAATTTGGTTGACGCTGCGAAAATCCTGTGGGTACGGACCGCTCGCGTATGATACCTCCATTGCCATGTCTGGGGTGATTACGACTTGGGGATTTCGAGGCTCTGCATCATTACCTCCGAGACTTTGAGGAGGAACTTGAGGGGTGTTGCGGCGTGAGGAGCCCTGCATAGCAGCCCTGCCAGCAGCAGTAGGATTATGCATGACAAGTCTCCTCTGCTCGGGTTCACGTCTAGGCGTATAGTTCAAGACGTAATCCGCTGGTGGAATGAAGGGCCAGAGAAATCCAGCGGGGGTGACATAGTGGGAATCCTTGAAAGCCTGAGTATTAGGCCTGACAATTGGTATGCCACGGAGTGCCTGTAGCTCGCTGTGACAAGTTGTTAGCCAGAAGACCACATTGATAGGAAGGAGGAGCAATATGCGAGGAACTTTACTTACTGTTCGGCCCTGGTTGTACGGCATGCTGCGACCCAGATTCTGAATCTTTCTTCCTCCGTGGCTGCCTCGCGATAACACTTGTAAGTTTTACAATGGCGCTTCTCGTGGGTGATGCGAGTATTCATCCTTTCGCGCCAGATAATCCTGCAACAGCAACTTTATCAGCTCAAGTTCCTTTGTTGTCTGGATAGGAACATACCTGTTAGTATTTGGGTAGCGGGCAGCACCTAGGAACCTAGCATGTCCTTGGCCATTGCTACGGGCATTCAAATTTGAAGTGGGAGACATTTTTGCGACGACGGTTATGATGTGCGGTCGTGAGGGACAATGACCAACAAGAATGGCAGACGACAAAGATGGCAGAGGAGCAAACCACAGATAAAATCACTGCTTGGGCTGTTGGGAAAGTGTCGAGATTGGTTTGTGAGAGCAGCTTGACTCTATCACGATCAGGGTAAAGCTGAGAAGTTTCGCGGAAATCTGAGTTCAAGAAGGTCAGTACAAGTCATAAATAGTTGCACGCAAGAGTGATGGAAAGATAGAGGGCCAACTGACAGGTAGAATGGTTGTTCTCGCTGCGTTGACGAGATGACGAGATCGGGTTGGTAGACAGGCGCGAGACAATCGAGATCGGGAAGATTTCAAGATTGACAAAGGTCGGGAAGGTGAGCAGCAGTCGGGCGCAAGACGGTCGGCCAGATAGAGTTGCTTGCGTCGCAAGTGTGTGTGCAGGCAAGAATGTATGAGGTAGGATGGAGAACTAACGCGCTTGAACAAGATGGATACAAAGCGAAAAAAGAGGAAGAATGCGAGGCTCTTGTCACGGAGTCTTGAGGATGGAAGGATTGCGCAGATGATTGTGAAGCCGGTTGCGAAGAAGGGAAGATGGCTGGGAATTGGCGGGGGCTTAAATAGATTTTTAGCGGCTCCGATAGTCGGATCGGCCGGAGCCACACGTGGGCGGTGTTCACATAGCAACAGGAATCCCTCCGTGTCTTTCCCACTGACTTTAAAAAGCTTTGATAAAAAAGAAAGCCAGCCTTGCTAACAACCCCCCCCCTTCGTTATGACCAACACAAGCACCTCAAAGCCATCTTCCAAAGTTCAAAGTGATAGCGACAACGTCTAACTCAAGATCTCTGATCAAAATAACGTGCTTGACAACAAAATATATGTTGGTAATGCTATGAATAGCCACAACGCCTCTTGAATGCTCCCAAGATAGTGGCAGTGCGTGAAGAGCCGACGACCGGCTATCCGGCTTAATTTCAGGAGATCCCCAGATATTTGCCACTTAGAAAGAGTCTCTGTAGCGCGTGACGGGCTAAGCCAAGCGCTAGTAATGCATTCACTTCTTTCCTGTCAATTCAGAAGTTTCAAGAAGGTAGCCTGATTCTCACAACGACCTCCCCCCGCATGCTCTCTAGATGTCTTTCACAACCAATCCAACGCAGAATTCAAAGCTCTTTTGACAAAATTGACAACCACATGCGCGCTGGTAAGCCCTTCATTGTTCACGCAACAAAAGTCTGATGGTGATTCCGCCAAGTCCTCCTCAACTGCAATTACTAGCACATAAACTACAAAACGAACTCCTTCAACAGGATAAACACAAGCATGACATAGAGTATGAAATAAAAGGCTTTGCACCATTCCTCTTGCATATCTTTGCAGTAGTGGCTGATTATTTGGGAAGTGTTGTGGCCTTTGCTCGGTGTCGGATCAGGAAACTTTACTCCTATCTGCTAGTGCGACAGGGAACCCCCTTGCAATGAAAAACACTGCGATTTGCGACAAAAGACTTGAGATAAAGACTTGACTTGGTTATTTAGGAGTGAATACTTCATCTTCAATGGTTCAACCGTTGCGAAACCGGAGGAGAAAGAATAGCGCTATTTCCACCCGCTCTTTTGTTAGCGTTATTTAGTTGACAGGGGTTGCGCTTGTACTTCTGAGGAGTGCGAGTTGCGACAAAGTGGCTGGGAAGTCTTTATGCCAAAGAGTTGCTTACCTAGTTTT
Organism: Hymenotorrendiella dingleyae; assembly: GCA_003988905.1. Lineage (NCBI taxonomy): Eukaryota > Fungi > Ascomycota > Leotiomycetes > Helotiales > Helotiaceae > Hymenotorrendiella > Hymenotorrendiella dingleyae. Next base: position 3,203 of record QYAP01000761.1, read on the forward strand.
TGGTGGGATTACGGCGTATATCATAACAGAACAAGAAAGACAACCTAATATTCCAAAAAAGTTACTGGCCGATAGAAGCCATTTAAATACACCTCTTTCCTAGACTTCCAAATGAGTCACCGAATGGAAACAAATGGGGGAAAACAGGGACACAAACCCAGCAGAGTCGGGGCCACAAGCAACACATCATCAATCTACAAACTCATCCCTAGGCTACTCATCCCCCCATGAACCTCCACCACACTCCCATTCATATACCCCGCCTTCTCACTCATCAAAAAGACCACCACCTCCGCCACCTCCTCCGGCATCCCCATGCGTCCAACCGCAATCTTCTTCTCGCTTTCTGCAATAGCGGCAGGACCGTCTACCACCGCAGAGTTGGTGGGGGTGTGGATGTAGCCAGGGGCTATGATATTGCTGTGTTTTCGTAAGCAAGCAAGTCTCCCTTAAGCCTTCCCTCCTCAGACATGAATCAGAACCTAGTATTGCAACCAGTATTGGACCTCCCTTGAGTGAGATCCTGTGCCCAGCAGTACGGCGGTATCCAGTAGATACCGACAGGAAAGGAGGGGATGGGATAGAAGGGATGGGAAAAGGAGGAGGGGAGTGGGGAAAGTTGCATACGTCCGAATCCCCTTCGGTCCCAATTCCAGGGCAATAGATTTCGAGAACCCAATGATACCGTATTTCGTCGCACAATACACCGCACACCCAGCCATAGGTGATAGACCTAGGATACTCGATACATTTACATAGGTGGAACCCGACTTCAGATGTGGGGCCGTTGCTCTTGTGACTAAGTTGGTAAGTTTCTGAGTTCATGGTGGGTATGTTGGATGAGAGTTGCAAACTTGAACTTGAGAAATGAAGATGGAGAATATGGGAGGAATGGAAAGGAAAAAGTTACTATTAAACAACCCCCTCAAATTCGCACCCATAAGCCTATCCCAATACTCATCACCAACCTTCTCTATATCCATCGGCGTCGGATTCACACCCGCGCAATTAAAAACATGGTTGATATATCCATAGGTTTCCATGGTGAGAGCAACAAAATCGGTGCAGGCTTGCATATTGGATACTAGTGTTGCGAGTCAGAATGGAGCTATGGGAATGATGAGGAATGAGCAGACCATCAAACGCAGAATATATATGCCCAGATCCCTCTACCGGCGCTTCCGCGAGGGGAGGGGGTTTAATTAGGTCTTGCAAGGCCAAGGTTGCGCCGAGTTGTGAGAGTCTGCTTTGAGTTAATTATGTTGTTCGTTTTCCTTTTCTGGAACAGAAGCTTTCTATCATAGCTTTCATCCGAATCGAAATGACAACGATGAATAAGGCATATAGGAAATGCGGTTCAGATTGAGCTAGATGAAAGACTTACTTAACCGCCGTAGCCCTTCCAATTCCCGATGCCGCACCTGTGATAACGATTACTTTTGTCGCAAAGGGGAGACGCGAGGGAGATTCCATCATGTTTATGAGGAGCTTGTAATGTTTCGAGGTGAGTTGACTCGGCGAAATTGAGATTGAAGTGGGATATGTAGAGATGATATAAAAGTGATGCTACATGAACGAGAAGGGAACGCGGAGCTGCGATGGACGTCTAGATAAGCTTTGAGCTTGAAGTATGATAGTGATAAGTGGGGTGGACCTCCTTGCTGTGTTCGGATTGATGGGCTTGGCGAATGGCTTGAGAATTGTTACCGCCGATAGTTCAAAGTGATTTTGAGATTTATGAGAAGTTTTGAGGTAGAAGTTTGTAGGGAGGATGCGTGGTGATGAAGTGATGGAGAGCTATTGGGAGGAAGTGTGTCACGTGGCAAATTCGAGATGAGGAGTCGGGATGAGTAGACATTCAATCAAAAGGGATACTCAAACCCATAAAAATAAGGTCATTGATGAGTACTGTCAATCCCTGTAGCCCTTTGGCTACCGGATATCTTTAGTTGAAGTTGCCAAGCAAAGATTCACTACTCCCCTTTCGCCTCTTCCAAGAACTCCAACCTTCTCAATAATCAAACAAAAGAGGAGCCAGGGAAGTAGTGGAACAATTGAGTGTTTGTATTGTTTAGTATATTCGTTCGCAATAAATAAGGTGTAAATATTACATATTAAAAGGAGCTGACTGTAATGACATCGCCCCACTTTTAGCATCCTCAGTCCAAAAATAAGAACGACACAGGTGATTGCTAGCATTTTCTCCCGCATTTGCTCCTGGTGGTTCCTTTTGTGATATATTTCCAAGCTCCAAGATATCAAGTGCGAGCGGCACAAGGTGCTCAGCCTCCCAAAGCTTCCAACGCTCCTTAGGAACGGTCTAGCCCTTACCCCTCACCCAATCCTTCGTGACCAAGTCGCACCGTGCGAACATCCGACCAACGTGATCGGCCTAACCAACCCAGCTCATCCAAACCTATGTTTCAGAATATTACGACCGACCCAATTCGATATCGGTGTCTGTAATCGTATCGCAAATGCCATCCAACGCCTGAAAATGCACCCCACAAAACGCCGTACGCAAAATTGCCCAAACCCAAACCCATCTAGCAACAATTCCCGCCCAATATATGCATGAAATGGAAGAAATTACAATGTAAAAAACTCATGAGTGTCAACTTCAGATGAATCTCGGTTTCGTGGGTGTTGTCGGCTCGGATGCCAACCAACTCGACCCATGTCCATCATCCTCATCCTCAGGAATCTCAGGTATGGGGATCTTCGAGCGTTCACCCCCACCGATATCCCTAATCGTAGGTTTGGTATCGACGGATGATATAGAGGGTCTTCGATGCCAGGCTTTGACACTTCTCCTAGATGTATCCGGTAATTCGACAATTTCATAAACAACCGCTTCCTGTTCGGATTGGGCGTCTTCATCAATCTCGCGGCGTGCTTCGGTCTCTTTTCCTTCGCCAATTTCATGAATTGTACTGCGGTGGTAATTTTCGTATGGGGAGTAAGCTCGAGGAGGTTCCGCGAGCTCGGCGGCATGACTGGGGATAGGACTCAAGTTGTTCCTGCGGAGGCTGTTGCGACTTCCCATTCTTGACTCGAGGCGGCTTTCTTGCCGACTGTTATTTCGACTGTCAAATTGGTCCAAGCGGCTGTTGCTCCGACTATCGAGAGAGCTCTCCATTCGACTCTCGTTTCGACTGTCCAGTCGACTTGATATGTGGCTGTTATTCAGGGTATCGGCTCTGCTGTTGAGTCTGCTATCCAGTCCGCTCTGCTTATCCATATATGTCGTATGAGTGGGAGGTTCTGGCGAAAAGCCAAGTTCGTACTCGGGCTCTTTTGCTCTCCGGGATATGATCTTTTGTTTCCGCCGTCGTGCAAGAATAAATAGGCCGACGATCAAGGCGAGGACAAGGAGAGCAACGCCAACTCCAATTGCAGCCTTTACACCAGTCGAAAGGCCTGAGGTAGTGGTTTTCCACGTACTTGAAGACGAACCCGTAGCTGTAGGGGCCGCATAGGTGATGCTAGGCGCCGTGGGAGCACCCGTTTGTGCAATTATGGCTGTCGGTATGTCGTTCGTCTCGGTCGAAGAATCAATCGATGGCGCTGCCGTGTTCGTGATGATCGCAGTCAGCGCAGCACTCGAGGCCGTGGCGATGGCCGCCTTGATGTTTGACATTTTGCATGGCGGTGAAAAAGGTGTAAGGGAAAAGAAAGAGAAGAATACATCTTAGACAGGAAGAAGCTTCGTCGAGTGCCTGAATCCTTCATCGGCTACGCTGCAGGATCCTACGCATCCGCCCTTCAGGCCCCTCCATCTCGCCGCGAGATTGTCACTACTGTAAGCCCGTCAGCAGCATCTCGGCGACCCCTGGATGCAGTGTAACTTCTGGACGGCATCAGCCAATTGTTGTGGTTAGCTGCCGCCACGGAAAGCCAGCTCCCAGTTTTGAAGGCGATCGAAGAGTAGCCGCATGAGAAAAAGAACAATGGACCTGCATTCCACCGTACACAGATGATGATCGAAATGCAACGCGGATACGTCCCACTGGAGAATTGTATCGTTTCTTCTCGACGTGGAGTGTAGCCTCTCACGTGCCTCTTAACATAATTGTGTGGGTGGCTGAGGTTGTGCAAGCGGGGTTGCATTCTCTGCATAAAGCCAGATAGGGGACCGCGTGGACCAATGCGACTACGAATTTTATCCAAAGTACTCGTGATGTTGTACAATCATGGCCAATCATCAATGCCCGAGATACGAGCGACGGTGGAGAAAAGAAGAACGTTGGGGGCCGAGAGGTCTCGGGAACGATATTGGACAGGGGTTCGCACTTCCTCGAGTTCGTACATCTTGCTTGGATACGACTCTACAGGAACTTCTTAACGATTGCTTGCTTCTTTTTGCAACGCACATACTACAACTTTTGCATCGCACGAAATTCTAAGAACAGTTAGGACTGAGGACAATTCAATTACAAAGTATGTTATTTTAGCCCCTACCGTACATTGAAGCGCGGAAAAAAGTGTATTGCTATGGTAATGACCGTCTACAGGAAGTCGCTTCTACAATGACCTCGAGAAAAAAAAGAAACTGTCGCTAAAGCAAAAGGGGCTGGGGAGACCCTGGTCGTAATAGAGACACGAAGAAAAGAAGAACAAGAAGAAAAGAGCTTTAGCAATCAATCCCAGAACCTTCCATCGCCCTATTTATCAATGGGAGTAGCTGTAGTGCCGTCTTTATCCACCTTGTTAGCAGCCTCCATGATCATAGTGAGAATACAGTTTGTGCATAGGCCGGAGTTATCAAAAGCGGCCTCGACACCATCCAACACCCAGTTGAACTCGCCACCATTGACCGAAGTATGTTCGGTCTTGCCTCCAGATTTTCTAGCCGCGGTGCATCCTTTATCTGCCGTCAAATGGTCAATGCCTTTCTGACACAAGTCGTTTCCCAAGGAGTGGAGGTCCACTAATGCATTATTGGCATCCGTGAGAGTTGCGGAATCTCCCTGGAAGATAGCGCTCAAGTAGAAATCCACCGTTGAATCAGCTATTGGTCCAGCGCTTCCCATGTAGAAACCCCACAGTTTGGTTTTCAAAAACGTTCCCAGCCCACCTGTTGACAATGCCTGATCAACAGCAAAGGAGCACGCTTGGGCTTTGAGGCCCTCGACCGCCGCATTTGTGAGCCAGCCAGTTCCGCCGAGGTTGTTCACAGAGTAACATTTCTCGGTGCCGCCAAGATTGGTCAAACCAGTGGAGGAAACAGTTCCTGTGAAGACCTCCGCTGGAGCGTCTATTTTAGCCATCATTGGAGAAGCGCCGGTGCTACGGCTGGATATAACGGCGTGGCACTCTGCAAAGCCTTTGCCAGACCCCAGGCAGTCATGGAATGGGCTTGTTGACGTTGATGCGCTTCCGGTGTCTCGCTTGGTACTGGAAGTTTCAAGGGGTGAAATACGAGTAATACGATTCAATCCAAGCCAGTGAAGTAATGGAGGTGTGTTAGTTGTGCTGAAGTTGGTTAAAGGAAGGTGTTGGTTGGCGACCTCGCCCCTTTTACCTCGCTTAATTTCTCCACTACAAGCACCTGCTGCCAAGCTTCTTGCTTCCAACACTTGATTCTATGGGATTCATAAGCCGAGAAACTCGGGTTGGAGACCAACAAACAACAGAAAACAATTCTTTTCATCGTCCGTCATATTTCAACAACACCTGCGCCTCAATCCTTCTCACTTTGTGATATCTCACTAACTTCCAAACCAGTCAAGAATGCCTCCATTCTCAACCTGTTGTCGAGTGTTTAAATTACAAACGAGAGTTTCTCGATCCTCCTTCCTTGGTGAGATTTCAAGCAATGAGAATAAGCAGCAGGATCAGGGCTGAGTTTGTATCTACTCACATCCCAGCTCAAAATGAGACAGTAAAGTTAAGTAAACTAGATTACGATTATAAATCTATATTGTTCTTGAAATTTCAGAGGTTTATTTTTTAAAAATCTTATTTTGCATAATGCTTCAAAGGTTTTGCACTGGCAACAAGGTCTTCAATAGGATGGTACTACAAACGAGATCAAAAATTTCGGAAATAATGACGCCATTGACCTGAAATAACTTAGGAGACTATAGCGTCTCTTTCGTAAGTGAAGAGTCATGAGTGGCATTTGAATCACAGCTGGAAAATTGCATACCGTTTTGAAAGCCAGCTGAAATGGCACTTTTTGCTAAATGGCAGCAATTCGGTTGGTAAATATGAGATGGGGATACTGTACATCTTAAGTCCAACATGACATTAAAATTTGCTATGATCATCTCGACATATAGGCTAGAGCCTATGGATTTTACCAACTGGCAATGCAATCATACATGCCATCTGAAACTCAACTGCCAACCGTAGGAATAGATTGATCATCAAGTTCTGGAAGGCGCATGATATCTTCACCAACATGAGGAATATAACGCCCAGCAACCGTTTCCGATTGATGAAGTCATCAAATTAACAACATGTTCAGCTTGTTCCTACGGAATCAGCTTGAATGGTCAGTGATTATGTCGAAATGAAAAAGTGATCTCCGCGCATCGCAACGTAACTTGATTTGGAGTTGACAAAGGAATACGCATATAAGTTAAATACCTCTCCCGCAATACCTAGGAATAAAATCAACAAGAGATTCTACCGTACAAAGCTTTTTCCCAAGTAAGCTCTTCTTGCAATATCTGCCAAGCCGAAAGCATCTCTTCGAAATATCCACTTTGCTTCTCTATTGTGATACGATTACCATCATTTTATTTGCTCCTTGAATTTTACATCAAATTTCCTTTCAAAATTCAAGATGAAGTGTATGTTAAACCCTTCTGTTCAGGAAAAAATCAAGCACTAACTTCCGAATAGCAACAATTTTGAAAACCGTCATCTTCTTCAGTTATCTCAATGGAAGAATATTTGCGCTACCAGTCAATTCGGATACTTCGACCAACTCGTCGCCTTTCCAAGATTGCCCTGATCTGGGAAATAGCTTGTCCGAATGCTATGTGCCTAGACAAATCTTGGATTGGACACTTCCCTGAGTTTCAAGGTTTATCTTATGCAATTGCTCATTATCTGGTCTGGGTTATTTGGGGTCTCTTTTGTAGCTGGTCTAGGTTCGAAGGGCTGGTGTTTTCTTTTGCTGCCTCGTTTTCGGGTTTGAACTCTTGGATGCTAGCTTTATGTTTAGGCTCTGTTTACATAGGAGAAAGCGCTTTTGACTGTGGATATGGGGTAGCCCACCAATTACTCTTTTAGTGAGGCTCCGGAGGCGCTTGGACGCCGTCCACCAAGAAGTGGATGCCTAGGTAAACAGAAGAGCTACAAGTGGATCATTTTGAGGTTATCCCTATACCTTGATCCACAGTAATAATTCCCACTTTCTCTCTCCCACTAAAAAAGGCACAAGAAATCAAAAGTGCTCCCGACCACTTTTTGCTTCACTTTTCGCATATCGTCACTTCATCGTCGCCTTTCAACCACGATAATAAACCACAAAAAAATTTAAAAAAATAAAAGAATTTAAATATTAAATCAAATTCATTCATTAAACGCTCATTTAAATTTTTATTTAAAAATATTATCATGAAAAGTGTAATAGAATATCGTAGGTAAACAGAATTGAAAAGAGTATATCCTCATCCGAAGCTTTGACCAGTCAAAAAGTGGCTCTTTTTGCCCACTTCTTGCTCTTCCAGGGCACGGTTGTTTTAGTACAATAAGTGGATGCTTTCAGCACCCTGCGTTCATAGCTTTAGGGCCCGTTTGGATTCCACTTATTTTTCCACTTATTTAAATAAGTCAAAAAATAAGTGGAATCCAAACACCATCTGACTTATTTTTTGACTTATTTTGCTACTTATTTTTGAGGATAAGTTGCTTAATAAGAGATCGATTTTTGGTGGGGGCAAAATAAGCAGGTTCAACCCACTTATTTCAAGCACCCTCAAACACTCTCTCTTCAACCCTCTTATGCGCCACAATCACAACACCGGCATAATAATAATAAATACGAAAGTTATAGATCTATAGCTCCTGGTTCTAAAAGTAATAAAATCATTTAATTTAAATGGGTAATTAAATTAATATAAACTTATAAAATAGGGCCAAAATATAATAAATTTCAAATCTGTTTTCAATAACTTAAATCATCTCCTTTAACTAATAGATCATATCCTTATCTTAGAGCATTAATACCTCATATATTCATTCCTTTTCTTTAAACTTTTACTTCTAAATAAATAGTAAATAAATGGATATGTTTGGATTCTACTTATTTAAAATGACTTATTTTTCTACTTATTTCTATTAAAATAAGTCATAAATAAGTGAGAAATAAGTCAAACAAATAAGTGGAATCCAAACGGGCCCTTTAATGGACCTGCGACTTGGACTTTTCCCTATGTAAACAGAGCCTTAGACTCAAAGTATGAAATTGAATACCGTAAAAACGTATTATTGTTGATCGCAATATTACTTTGTGTGAGGATCGAACTACGACGTGGTCTAATAGTAGGATACGGTACGTGTAAATTGGCTACAGGTTTAGGAAGAGATCCTTAAGCGAAGACAGGTGATATGTACAGAAGCACGCTGGTCTAAACGGCACCACTCGTCAACCACTATTCCTCACACTTTATCCATCCTGACCGTTTACTTTTGGTAGCATAGGCCTAATGTATCATAAGTCTGAGCGTCCCAGATAAAATGATAATCGAATTCAACCTTCTCGGTCTCTATGTAGGTCTACGAAAGCTTATCTTGAAAATGGATTAGGATCCTGAGTCATACACGTCCCTATGATTCTACGTCTCTTCAACACGAATCCTGCAACCCCCCAGGGACTGGATCTTTCGTCTCACCGGGTTTGGGGGGATAGAAATATACCTCGTCCTCCTCGACTGGCGAAATAGTGACTATCCACCCTTGGTTTTCGAGAATTTCTTGCTCGGCCAAGAATTCTATCCGAGAATCCCGACCTTTCCAAAGCACCTCTACAAGTTCCTTGTCACCCGAACGATATATATGTAGATCTAAGAAGATCTCAACCAAGTTCGGCAACTCCATACTATACCAATCGCATTCCGGGCGCTGCTCTTCTGGGTGGGGGTTTGTTCCACCTCCGGGGTGCTGAAAAGGAAGCTGCATAGTAATCATGACCTTGTGCTCGGCCGATCTTTGTCCCAACAAGATGAAAATGTCTTCCAAGGATGGATTGATGTTGTCGACCTCGCCGGATTTGAAACCACCTTCACGAGTATGGAGATAAAGGTGTCTAGGATAGATTTCCTCTGCCGTAACATGCCACTTTGGCCTTCTTCCTCTTCCTCCGTCGGAATCTTGCCATACTTGATCTGGCGTATCTGCATCTATCTTCAAAGATGAGATCGAGTTTCGATTGCGAGCTCCGATTGACTTGAGCCAAGAAACGATGGGATCCCAATTATGATCTCCCTCGAATGAAAACGCGTTTTTGTTGTAGAAGGTTGCTGCGGCTTCATGACTCGGCATCTTATTGCAGAAGAGGAGATTCAAGTTAAGTGGGCGAAGGCTTGCTGTTGTGGCTTGCTGGTCCACCACTCGCCAGCGCAAGATCGTCGTGGGTGGATCCCAGCGGCATGGATTGCCATGAACAACTTCGCACTTATTTTTACCCTTCCAAGCGACGATGGCCGATGGCGACACGAGCGCAAGAGTGTAGATTTCATCGCGAATCTCTCTTGGGAGGGAGCAGAAAGTAAGCGGTGGAGAGTTGCGAGGTCGACGAGGAGAGTAGGAGCTAGGATGGCAATAGCGAATCAGATCCGTACAAGTATTTTTGGCCATGATTTATGTCGACGGAAGGAATTGGGCTTGGTGTTGCGCCCGCAGAGGAACTTATTCGGTGATTCGAGGAAGTGGTTGATGGTGGAATGTGAGCGGGGTGATGCGTGATTAAATAGAGGTCGAGGCCCAACAATGTACCAACATGCAACAAACACCACGCTCTGACGCGTTTAGGTTAGGCGATATTTTTGATTTGCTCGGTTGACCTGCCACTCCTACGGCAGCTGCCACCGAAATGGTAATCAACAAGCATAATTAATGCCGGCTTGAATAATTGGCACAAGGAAATTCAACAAGTTGAAAACTGGAATTTACCTCGATTTTTTTTTCCATATATACACTTCAACACCGCTCAACTCCACAACTCCGCCGTCTCCTCAGTCAACGGCACCCCAGTCGTCGCATTTACAAAACACTCTCCCCAATTCCCACCCTGCTGTACGAAACTCAGGCCCTCAACGAACTTGTCTAAACTCACCAAGCCATTTTCATCCCCACCAAAACCTTCCAACGGCATAACTCGATCATTAACAATTACCCTGACAATCTCACTGACAACCCCACAAGTATCCGTACACTCCAACTTCTCGAAATAAGCCCTTGCACTAAACGGCACCGTCCACGCGGCTGAATATCCTGCCAACTCATTGGGATCTTGTCTCGTTATATTGCTGAGAGCAGGGGTGGAGTTAAAGAGGCCTAGAGCAGCGAAGATGGGTGTTAGGTCGTTATCGTGCGAGAAGTCTACGTAAAGACTTTTTCCTAGCGGGAATGTCGTCGGGTTTGCGTCCAGTGTTTGATTTATCGAAGACGATACATTAGGATTAACAGACGTATCCGTAAGTCTCGCAATGAGCTCGTTGATCCAACCAATTCCATTAACTGGACCGAGTGGATTTCCAGCACCGTACCCATACCACTTCCCCAAACTCTGATAGTAATCATAGTACTTCCACTCTTCGACAGTAAAACCGTAGCAAAAATCAGATATTTCACCCGTGACTTCGTTGACGGTGTTGAAGGAGCAGAGATCCATAAGGTAGATGAGTTGATCAGACGTGAAATTGACACCGGGGATGAGACTATTGAGTCGTGTGATGATAGGGCCTGAGAAGGTTGCAAGGTAGATAGCTGACGCATCGTCACCGATGGAATCCCAAGGAGCGTTGGATTCGAAATTTGTGCAGAGCTCGTGGTTGAGTGTATTGTTACTTCCATCTGCTTCTGGAATTGCAAGAATCGGGTACGGATAACTTGCATTTGAAGTCCCAGAGCTAGAATTGAGGCTCGCAAGGTGATATCCTTGCGTGAAATTATTGGCCGATGTAACGACATAATTCCCATCTGTCGTCCTGAAAAATGGCAATTCTTTCGCAGCAAGCTCCGCGTAACGATTGTGAAATTTGATGCCGGAATTTATCATTTCTTGTTGTCCAAATGGAGAAAGTACGCTGGAGCCGAGGGAATAGGTGTAGTTTGCTAGGAATGCCCATTCGCCATTATAAGATGTGGCTTTGGATTGGATGGTGGAAATCAGAGCGGCGTAGGTGGTGCTTTTGCTTGTCGTTGGACTTCTGGCACCGTGGCGGGAGAGAAGCTGGGCGAATTTTACGGTACATTGGCTGGGAGTGTTGGTGGAAATGTTGGAGGGGACGCTGAAGAAAGGACTGTACATTCCCCAATTGTGAGAGATATTAGGAGAGGTTTGGTAGCCATTATCGACGTAATCGCCATATGAGACGGAGTCTTGAGCGAGGACGCTGTGTTGGTCTGTCAGTAATACACAAATCTCACACGTTTTGAGGACTTACCTGTGGCTCATACCAAGCGCCAGAAGTGCACACTTCGAAAGAGAGGAAACCATGATTGAGGTTATGAAAATGCAACACAATGAATAAAGCGAGGAAGACCTGGAGAAGGAAAAAAAGCAATAATAGCAGGAACCTCAGGATATATACTCACTGACCACGTCGGCTGCATTCCGACTTGGCGGTACCCACGGCACGCAGAATCCACAAAGTTCTGCAACCTCAAAGTGCTTTCCCCATCTGTATTTCAAACATGACGTTTCCTGCCAATTCCATCGACAAATCATCCCCTTAACTCGTGGAGAAACATCCCTAAACACGTGGTTCTCCCCTCCTCGCGAAACCACGTGCAAAAGCTCTCCCATTCAATTGGTGTGCGCCGGCAACTCAAAAGAATACAAACCGGCACGCAATTATTTATCAATCCGGAGATGAATATGCACGGGAGATCAGCTAACCCGCACCCCCGCTGTTTTCGAGATTGGTAATATTGTGGCGCATGGTCATTGTGGCGTTCATCCGGGCTCGCTTAACTGCCAGGGTAAGTTGGCGAGGATAAGAATTGAGCTATATGCCAACCACCAAAATTATCTTAGAGCCCTTTAAAAAGTATACAATCTAATTCTTGTACGTAATAAAAGAGAACCTTATCTAATAAGCCAAATTTCTAAGAATAAATATTAACCAAGACTTTCAAGTTTCAAACCACAAACCTTCACCAACCGCCAGAATAAATTCTCTCATCCTTTCTCTCACAACCTCTCAAACCTCTTATTCTTAAACCATCAAACTTCCTATTCCGTTAACAAAAACTCGAAAACCACAACAAATTCCAATCCTTACTCGTTCTTTTCGCTCATACACTTCTCACTTCTTTGCCCTTAAACTATCTTCACGACTTAATACAATACAATACTACGTTTTGATAGTAATATTAACTCGTTTTCGTTTATAGTATACCGAGTACCATTTTCTTAGGATTTCCATGCATAAGCACCGAGATAGCAAAGCAATTGGAGCCGATAATTGTGTTGTGATGAGCTCCAAACAAAATATTACTTTATGCACCAAAGAAACGCACCATCCAATACTACTCAACTGCAACGAAAGAATCTATACCAACACTAACACTAACACCAGCACTTTCCCTTAATAACCCCCTGAACAAGCTCAATATTCCCACAACTTCATTCATCGCCCAGGACCTCTTCATCGCTGCACTCACTTCGAGTATACGTAGCTATCTCCAAGTAAACCCATGAAATGTACCGTATTAATTGGTTTAGAGCGCCACCCCCTTCCATTTTACTCTTCATTCTCTTATATATTCTAACACAACAAAGCTTAAAATAATAGAGGTTCTATTTTCGGGAGAGATTTCGTTCACAAGAGAAACTCTCCTATTAATCTTAATTCTCTTTGATAGTCTCGTATAATGAAGTTAAAAACGGGAGGGAGGTGGCGCTCTAAACTAATTAATACGGTAAGCGACATATTATACTCTCTAAACCCCACGAAATTTCATCATAGTTCACTGCACGTCATTCTAGTTCAGAATTAACACGCAAGGTTGAAGTAGACTGCAATCCATTCCCGACGTCTGGTTATATACATACTCCCCAATTCCCAAAACCGAACGTTTTAAACACCCACATACATACAAATTCATAAAATCGTTACTCCCTCCCACACATCACCTCTGTAAATCCACCCCACCCCTATCCACACTCCCCTCTCGACTCTGACTCTCCTCTCTACTCCCCATAACCAAATCGCCTAATCGTCCCCCCGTCCTAATATCTTGTCTACTACCAAAACCCAGGCGACTCCCCATGCCTTGTCTACTTCCCATGCCCTGCCGACTACCCATGCCCTGTCTACTAGCACTTTCCATCCTCGCTTCCAGTCTGCTAGCACTAGCACTTTCCTGTCTACTCGCCATCTCCACCCTCTCACTAGTCCCAACCGCAACACCAATACCCCCTTCCCCTTCCCCTCCATCCAACCCTTCCCCTCCATCCAACCCTTCCCCTCCATCCAACCCTTCCCCTCCATCCAACCCTTCCCCTCCATCCCAACCCTTCCCCTCCATCCAACCCTTCCTCCTCCTCACCATCAGGAAAAACCCCCGAACTAGCCCTCGTACTATGTAAAACGCCCCTCCCATCACGCCCACTATTCCCCGTGCCGACAAAATCCATCATCGCAGAACCCACCGTATCTATACTCTCCCTACCCCCCTCCCTATCCCCCTCGCTAGCACCCATAACACCTACTTCCCCCCAGCCGACTCCGCGCCCCCTTGGGTTCGGCGGAAGACGAGTAGGCGCGGCACTCTGAGGAGGTAGAGTTAGAGGTAACCCCTCAATGATTTCCTCACTGGGGTAAATCCCCCGCATAACCTCTTCATTATCAGCGACACCCAGAAACGCCGGTCTGGGTCGCGCGGGATCAATTCGTTGCGGGTCCAAAATCCCGACTTCAACGCCCATGCTCGAAGAAGTAGGCACGCCACTCATCGGTCCGCCTAACACGGGAAATGCATCACCCTCTCTCACAGATACTCTCCCCGTCCCTGCACGTCTCATCTCCCTCCGTCGAGTAGGGCGTGGCCGTTCGATGATAGGATGACTACCAAGCGGTGTCCTCCCATATTCCCTTGCACTCTCTCTTTCATCCCGCAAGGGTCCTCTGCCAAGCGTATTCAAAACTTCCTCCTCGTCCGGGGAATACCGTCCGGCTCCAGGTTCGTAATACAATGGCCTCGGTCTCTCCCTCTCCCCCTCCACATCCCCAACAAGCCTCACACTTTCCTTTCCCCCATCGCCATAACTTCCCCGCCTTGGATATTTCTCCCCCCTCCTCCCGCGTTTCCTCTCCCGTCGCTTCCCCACACACAAAAACGCAATAAGCCCCAGGATAACCAAAACAAGAGCGATCGTAATGATACCGAGAGCCAGCGTCGCAATGTAAGTGCTTTTTGTGAGTGTGGCATTGTGTTTCAACTGGTCTTTGTCACCTTTTCCTGAGTCCGGAGTAGGAACGGGTGTGATGGAGACGATTGTGGTGGTGGAGATGTATGATGTGACGAGGGTTGTGTTAGAGGTTATGGTTGAGAATGTGGTGGTTGGGAGAGGGAAGGGTGGTGGACAGTCTAGGTCTTCGTTTTTGCGGAGGTAGAGAGTGCAGTTAACGGGAAATGACGGCGGCGGTGGTGGTGGGAATAGCGGCGGTAGTGGGATAAAAGTGATGCTTGTAGTTGGTGATGGCGTGGCAGTAGAGCTGCTACCTCCGTCTATTTGCCTCTTCGACTTTGACATCTAAGTAATCCTCTTTCTTTCCCAGTTATATGTTTTTAAACCCCCTTGAAGTAAGTAAAAATCGTGTTCCGTTGCTCTCCAAGCTTCTCCCAGCGAGGGAAACAAAAAAAGTAGAAATCTTCTCAGAAATCATGCGTTTCCTCTTCTTCAAAGACAGTCTTTGACAAAAACGTAAAGTGGTATTAAAAGAATGTGTCCGGCACTAAAAGAATGTACGAAGGGGGTAAAGACTCCCATGCAATATCTAAAGGAGTGTAAATAGCATTGAAGCTATCTTCAATGCAAAAAATCAAATGCCAGTGATAGAAGTAAAGGCAAAACCGAAATCCAAAGACATGGCTAACGAACAAAAAATAAAAAACAAGAAACCAGAATACAAGAAGACGGGGAAACCTGGGGATATAACGAGAGCATGAAAGCCAAGAAACTGTCAACCAAAATATTTTTCCTCCGCATTGCATTACTCTTTCGTAATCTCGACGCCACGGCAAGTATCATGACGCAGCCTTTGCAGTTCTGGCAATCGACAAAGGGAACCGAAGGAGAATTACCCCAGCTTCTGCAGAACGCGATACCTAAATGGGAGACTTGGTACCTGCCAATGGCCATAGATCGCCTTCCAGAGCGACAGGTGAGGTTTGAATCCCAAGATTAAGGCACACCAGACATTCGGATGATCAGCGAGGCGCTCTCCCGTGGCAAGCACACCAGATGAACTTCTCGTCTGTGCTTGCCTGTCGGATCGATGTGACCTGCGTCATGATTTGCTAGGATTATCAAATCCCCATATGGTTCTTCATTGGTGGGCAATTGTTGACTTGCCATTTGTATCGTATTATTCTCAAGAATGGCATTGTCAGTCACCAAAAATCGATGAATCGCAGCGCTCAAACGGAACAATGAATAAAGATGGAGTTGGAGTTGAGAATACTTACCTCTACCGCATATTCTCTATAGGCTCCCGGAAGACCAACGGAGAATCATAATACAGCTCTTATAAGTCTCAAGTGAATCTCGTGCCAGCCTGAGCCGAAAATCGACATGCATTCCAGGCTTGAAAATTCTCCACACGCCTCCTTATTCGACAACAGATCAGGCTCAACAAAAAGCCATCGTCAACGCGTCTACAACGGACGTGCATCTGTCTCTCCTTCGTCTCTCCTGTAGGGAATCCCCGCGTCGATCCTGCCATTCGTGCAGCAGAGTTGGGACGGAAATTCAGCGAGCGATCATGGGCGCGTGGAGTCACCATGGCGGTACGAATCGCTTGTTCGGAGAACGATTTGTGCGAGATTATTCGAAGATCATGATCATGATCTCAAGGTTTACTTGAGGTGAACAGCAGCTCCCGGGCTTCACAAGGGATGAACGCACGGCCCAAGCTTCGGCAGCTGTATTATTATATATTACCGTGCGCGCGACTGGGTTAGGTTCGGATTCCTGGCATATTTGACTACTCGTGTGTGCGCGCAACTTCAAAGCCACTTTTAAAAAGAACCATAAATTATAAAAGATAACGCTTTGCAGAATTGATAAAAGTGATTTTATTCTGATTTTTATATCTACTTACTTTTTTTCTATTATGATTATTAAGAGAGTTAGATTTTTGATGGGGTTGCAGGGGTGGTCTTGGCATAAATGAATCGGATTTTTGGTTTTTTTCAATTTTTCTTAATAATTTAATAATTTATAAATATAAATATATAATGTTTTGAATTCTAAAAATAGTGATTTTTTACGGATTTTTTGATATAGTTCTTATATTATTCTAATATTATTTGAATAAGATATGCCCGATTTAATACCGAGTCCTAAAAACGTGCACACACACCAGTCTGCCAACCGAACCTAACCCAGTCGCGCGCACGGTAATAATCGTCGGTCACATGTCCGCCTACTGGCGCTCTACCAGCGAGAGCGCCAGTAGGCGGACATGTGACCGACGATTAAGCGACGCGACCTCCTCAAAATCACGACCCTCTTAAAACCCCCCTCTCCTCCAGAAAAAAATCAGCATACTTTTCCCAGTTGACGCTGGAATTGCGCATCCTGACGCATGAGAAATTGCGCCAGCACCTCCACATCGTCAACGTCCTTAGGTTATATACCGAGTCTCCACACACAGCGACGGTCTCGGAGCCGAAGCCGGAGACGGAGCCCAGCACCCCCGGCCACCCTCCTCTCCTTTTCCATCGTGCTCGAATATTCACGGCTAGGCAATCTCGCCTTCTTTCTGCAGCGAAAGGAGCAACATCCGAGACCGAATTGACCTTGTGCGCCAAGTAGGTGAGGCCATCACCATTTTGCACCAACTCGGAATTTGCCATGGGGATGTCAAGATTCAAACCGTTTTGATATTTGAGGAAGCGGATGACACTTTCACTGGGAAGGTATCCGATTTTAGAGTCTCAATCATAGATGAGCCCAGGGCCCAACTACGATTGCTATCCGGAACACCTCTGCTTAATGCGCCCGAGGTCCCGAATATTTCGGTGACCACACCGGATCTCGAGATCCACGCCGTAATCCGAACGGATGTGTTTTCCTTTGGTCTTCTTGCGTGGGAGGTCGTCAAGAGCGTGGTTGGAAAGCGATCAGAGCACTTGTCCAGCCCCTGATATTGCCGAGAAGGAAGCCTTTCTAAAATCTCTTCCACACAACGTCTTTCTCACTTACGGACACAACTTCCTCGCAACTACAGAGCATCAAAGGATTACGTATCTTTTCGATGCGTGCCTGCAGGATGCGCCTTTGGACAGGAAGCAGATGCCAGCGGTCGTAGAGATCATCCATCTTCAAGGTAGCCATCCTCCCATGTAAGGAAAACCCTCCTACCCTTTCTTTCTTCGCGCGACTCGCAGCAACGAGGGCAGGAAGGATTGACGAACTGGACCACGCAACAGTCTCTATCCCAAGTCAGTACAGTAGTTCCCATTTCTTAGAACACCTTTTTTATATCCCTCCTGCCACGGAACATGTGCAAGTAGATTGACACTGGGTCTCGGTGCTCCTGTGGCTATTCAGGGTCATACCGGCCTATAACCATTAAGCTCAAGACACAAAAAGAACCCCCATCACAGTCCCAAGATTTTAAGACCTGAGACGAACAGCAATGGCGTTACGGGCCGATGGGACGGAGCTCCTACGCTGTTTGAAGGCATCACAGAGCTACATCTTGCCTTTCACATGGGCATGGCTAAAAGGCCAAGAGGGAAAATTCACGCCCAAGGAGCTTCTTTGCGCGAATTTGAAGCAAGCCGCCTCTAACATAGAGCAGGGACGGGAGCACATTTTGGGCATCTCATTTCTTCTATATCTATTACGGAGGGCGATGACTGAACACCTGTACGTGGTGCCCTCTACGAACCTGGAATTGCAATATTATTCCAGAGCCTAGATTCAGTCGGCGATTCGTCGCA
>QYAP01000762.1:0-26841 GCA_003988905.1 Hymenotorrendiella dingleyae
AAGCTATCTACGGTAGCGGAGGCTCTTAAGGAGCCGCGCGTACGCTAGCAAGCCCTAGCGCAGGTGAATCCAACCTGACACGTGACCCACTTTCACAATGTTTATAAATAGTTTATATATTATAATATATAATATTTTTTACCTTTTATTATACTTATTAATATTATATTATTTTAAAATCCGAGAAGATTTATAATTAATTAAAAGACTTCTATTATAAAATTACTTATAATAATATTAAATAGATTATTAAACGTTATAATTATTATTAAAAGAATATAAAATAAAAGAAGATAATATTAGTTTAATTAATTAAATTGAATTTTATTAATAGAAAATTGGTTATAGATTTAATAGATTTTTTAATAGAACCCTTCCGGCCTATATAAATAGGTTTTTTAATTTAAATATTACTTTTTTTATTATATATAATTATAAGCTTTATCTAATAAAGAAGTTAATATTATAAAAGTATATTTCTAATCTTAATTAAATATCAATAATTATTATATTATTTTATAAGTCTTTATTCTTATATATTATTTATTAAAATTTTTATTAATTATCTTTTAAAGGAAATAATAATAAGAATAAATTTAAAAGAAAATTTAAAGATTTTTTGTTTTCTTATAATATTAAAATAATTTAAGGAAGAATATATTACTTCGAATCTTAAGTATTTATTAAAGTTTTTAATAAAAATTTTAAAGGTTAATTTTAAGCTATTTAATATAATAATAATAAAGTTAAAGAATAATATAAATTCTTTTTTATGATTATTTAGGTTATTAATATTATTTATTATAAAGATTTAATTAAAAGTTTTATTCTATATTATATTTAATTTAATTACCTATTATTTAATTAATTAAATATTAATTTTAATAATATGAATCTTTTTTAATTCTATAAAATCCTAATAATTATTAATATTTCAAAGAAAATATAAGAATAATATAATATTAAACTAAAATATATTTATAATAATATATATTAAAATCTTTTTAAGAATAATAAATTAATAAAAGAGGAAAAAGATTAAATATAATCTATTATTAAAAAAAAGAATATAACCTATAATTTTCTTATAACGAATTAGATAATCAAATATAAATCCGATATTAAAATTAAATTTATTAATAAAGAGATTATAACTTTTAAAATCGATAAAAAGTTAAAAATCGATATAAAATAAGATTATATTAAAATAAAGGTTTTAAAAAAAAGGCTTAATATATATTCCTATTCTCTTTTAATCTTATTTTCTTCATTATAACTTATATTTCTTTTAAAAGTATATTCTTTTTTTCTATTTTAATTAATTAATTTTTACTTATATTTCTTTGATCTTAAATAAAGTTTCTAATTAAAATATATATAAAAATCTTCTAATTAAAAGTATTATATAAAAAAAGAAGTATATTTCTTTATTTAAAGCTATAATTATAATAAATAATTATAGTTTAATAATATTAATATAAAAGATAAGAAAATTATTAAAAAAAAAGTAAAAGAGAAAGGCTAATAAAAATATAAAAGAGAAAAAAAAGAAAAAGAGAAAAAAGAAGAAAAAGGAATAGAAATAAAAAAATAGATATATTCTCTTTATATAAAAAAAAATAAAAGAGTTATAATAGTAAGGATAAATTTATAAAGTTTAATTTAATTTATTAATGAATTTTATTATTAAATTAACGAAATTAATTCCCTAATTTAATTATTTTCCTTCCCTAAATTAATAAATTATTTATTTCGAATTAATTAAATCTTTATATTAAATTCACTAATTTGGGATATATAATTCATTAAATTATTATATAAATTTATTAATCTAAGTTATATTTTTCATAAATATTATAATCTAATTTACTTAATTTAATATAGAAGATTAATGAATTTAGATCGGAAAATTTATTAAATAATGATTTATATATCTGATTAAGTTTTGATTTATTTAATTAAATATATAATAAGTAATGAAAATCTATTTAAATTAATTAATCGGATAGTTTATTAATGAAAGACTGAATTTAGTTAATAGGGTTTAATAGATCCTTATATAAAGGTTTAATTATAGGTTTTAAGAATATAAAAGTGAAAAAATAATCTATTTATATTATATCGTTATTAAGATATTAATTAAAGAAATTAAAATGAAAAAATGAAAAGATTTAATAGATTTAAAGCTTATTCGTTATTTAAATAATACTATTATTTAATTAATAATATCTTTTAATATTAACCTAATAATAAAACTCTTATAAATATATAATTTATAAAATTAAATAATTAAATAATAGAATTAAAAACTAGAAAGTTAAATATAAAAGTATTTTTTAAAAGATTAATTAGAATTTATTAGAAATATTTAAACTCTAATTTCTTTTTTAAAACTTTTAGCCTTAAAAAAATATATCTTTAAAATATATAACCTAAAAAGTATATATAAATAAAATCTATTTGTATATTAAGGCTTATTATATAAATTAATTATTAAATTAATATTTTAAGATATTATTTAATTAATAATTAGTGAAAATATTATTTAAGCGGTAAATAAACTCTTAAATATAAAAGTATTTTATAAATATTAAAAAAATCGATTTTTTATATCTAATATATAAAATTAAGAAAAAAATAATTTATATTAAATTTATATATAAAAAATATAGACTTTTAATATTAGGGTAAGATAATTAATAGTTATTTTTAAAAGTGGGTTTAAAGTCAAAAGATTATAAAAAATAAGTGCGCCGGATATCTGCGCGCACGGATGAAAAAAAATCAAGTGCACATCAGTCGCGCAACAAGCGATAGCAGGAACAGGTAGCCTAAGCGGGCTCTATCACCTGATTTACCTCCTACGAATGTGCCAAAACCTCCACCAAAATGGCTATCTTGCACGCTCTCTTATACCACTTCCAGAGCACCTATGTCCTAACAACCTGGTACTACTAATCGATTCAGAATTGATCGCGCTTTCTTTTCATTAAAAGACCGAGTTACTGCAAGCATTATTAGTAAACTGGTGGTCTTTTAGACACTTAAAAATGGTAGCTTTTTAGTCACAAAAAAAATGGTGGCGTTTTAGTCAATTGCCGTAGCATCAAACTAGCTGGCTTAAAAAAAACTTAGCACTTGCCGGCGGCGGAAGCTAGATCCATTTCCAACGACCTAGGAATTTCTAGTAGCTGACGTGGAAATATATATAGATCCGGACTTTTGTCTTTGGAAGGATGTTTCGCCATCACGAATAATAGTCTTTCGCCATGCATAAATTTACTGGAATTCTTTTGGGTGCAGCTGCCCGGGTTGCATTTATTTTGCCAATGATTGTTACAATGTCGGAAGACAGCACGACGACGAAAGAATCTCGTGGTGTAAGAATTATCCTATCCTACGTCCTCTCTACATTTAATGACAGGATTCCTGACTGACCAAACACAGTCCTCTCCCTCTCCTTCTCCTTCCAAGTCCATAAGTCCCACAACTTCTACACCTCCCAACCAACAAAATCAAACCCACCTCCCCCAAAAAACCAAAGCGGACGAAACATCATGGCACAACCAACCTGTCACAAACGACGACGCATCCAAATACCTCCTCTAGTCCGCCGGCTTCAACACCGCAACCGTAGTAGTAGCAGGCATCATGATGCGTTCCATGTTGAGGGAGAGTAAGGGAGGAAGTGTCGGTGGCTGGGAGACGAGCAAGCAGTTTGGAGCTACTAAAGCGCCAACTTTTATTTGGGAGAGTAAGATGGGTGGCAGGAGTTGTGGATTTTGGTATTAGGGTTTTGAGGGGGGAAGTGTAGAAGTTTGTGAGGCTGGAAGTGTTTGGTATTTGGATTTATATCCTGGTGTATAATAGGAGATACCGTCCTGCATGTCGTGGGTAATCGGTATCTCATAATCTCAACTCATCTGTGGCATCATCAAGTTCCCAAATCTCGCAGGGTTGTTTCGGTATACTTCGCTTATTCGTCCCAACCCCTTTTAGACACATCGAAGTGCTCGCTTGAAATCCAAATACCGCCATGGACCCAGATAATTCTGGGAAGCCGAAGATAATTAGAGAAATCACACTCAGGGGGGTTTTGGCAATATCGTAAAAGTGAAGGAAATACTAGGAGAATTTTGACCGCAAACTAGTCAGTAGTGTCCGGGGCCTCGAAAACGTCGACGCGTAATTTAGGGCACCCTTGTGCCAGAACCTAAAATTTATCATTTTTTGTCGGCCCATATGTACTGTATGTATAAAGCCTCAAGAATTCTGCAGTCCGACTTACATTTCCATACACGCCCACAACAACCGCGCCTTCAAAGTTCAAACACGACCACAAACACTTACTCGCCCCCTCACAATCACCCACACTACCACAAAACACCAACGCAATGACGAGAAGTAATCGTTCCGTTCGTCCCAAGCCAACCCAACCACATACATGCTCCCGCTAATTCTCAATCATAGCCCACAAGGGACTCAGACCACTCCCACCGCAGACGTCGACAACGCTCGCGAACCCCTTGCAGAGAGGATGACGAATACATTACACACGGCGAAGCAAATGCTATGTTCACCTGCTTCACAATCTTGAACATTACAATCGTGGTAGTTGGAGGAATTATTCTCAAGAATGGTGCAGGATGGCCGGAAGGCAAACTACCTCTCCCACCTCCACCTCCACCTCCTCAGCCGCCCGTCAACATTCGGCTTCCGTTATTTTGTTGGCTTAGCTTTTGGTAGTTGCGTCTATGTTTTATGGCGAGAAACAGTTGCTCGATGTGTAGAATTTCTAGGGGGAACGCTGGGAGATTTTAATGAAGGGCTGCTATGATAAGGGAAGAAGCGCAAAAGATCTTGATTCATAAAATACAAACACATAATCAAAAAAGTATACACAAATAATATAAAAACACTGTAGCAAAAAATAGCAAAAACCTAAGCCCCGAAGGACTTAGGGAAAACCCACCGGGGGGGTTTTATTACTCGGGACCTGCGATCGACCATCTAGGGTCTGGTGGCCGTCGTCCTGGCATCCTTCCTAGAAGCGAACTTTGATTGCAACCCACTCTGCCAAGCTGGGGCCCCATTCGCTCCTTTACGAGAATAATTGTGAATAATTGGACTTATAAGGTAGATGGGGTCGGGGTTTTAGGTGGGTTTTTGCCGATGCTGAGGTCGCCTTGGTGAATATCATGGTTGGAGTCCGTTGCATGCAATTTTGTCCGTATCTGAATACTGCGCCGGTATTTCTGCTACACCGATAATTCTCATAATCTACTTCCTCGATAATTCCACGTTTGAGATCATCTAATTCCTCTTCATTCCCTTCTCATAGCCTATGAGCCAGATAACATTCCTATCGTTCCTACTTCCATGAAATGAGCAACCACTTTTCTATCCTTCAATAAACTTCCATTCCCGTTCCAATTTCCAAACATCCAATACCACCCTTCTTCAAATCCTGTACATGTCCCGACCAATCATTACCCTCTCAGGCTTGTTTCCCCGCATATCGTATTTCAACAGGTGATGTCGAGCTCCAATAAGGTAGCGGCGGGTTTTGTGTGTTTGGTGTAGTTTTGTGACGGGAATGAATGTAGGCTAGCGCCGACTAGCCGTTTCTTGCGCGAAAGACCTCGTCGTCGCAAAAACCCGTACCAACGTGAAAAACCAAAAAACCCGTCACTCTCTACCAACGTCAAAAGCCAACAAACCAACGTCAAGCCAACGCTAAAGTCAAAGACTAACGACCCCTCTAACGTCAACACCAAACACCAACGTCAACGTCCCACTTCCCGTCACAGGTTTGGTACGTCTGGTGATATCGAGCTCCGATTCGATAAGGTAACGGCCGGTTTAGTGTGTTCGGTGTGGTTCGGTGGGGTCTTGTATATTTCGAGTGGTTTTGTACGTCTGGTGATATCGAGCTCTAATAAGGTAGCGGCAGGTTTTGTGTGGCTTGGTGGGGTTTTGTACGCCTGGTGATATCGAGCTCGAATAAGGTAGTGGCGAGTTTTGTGTGTTTGGTTTTGATTTGGGGTGGTTTGGTTGTTTGGTGGAGTCTTGTATCTCTGGTGATATCGAGCTCAAATAAGGTAGCGGCGAGTTTTGTATCTTTGGCCTTTCCCTTGACTTTCGAAAGTCTTAAAGTAGCGGCGGGGATGTTTTTCCCCGGTTGAAACCCCCGCTGAAATTCTGTCTGCCCGAAGGCCAGATAAGAATAGGAATTTCGAACGCCTACCGTATTAATTGGTTTAGAGCGCCCCCTCTCCCCCGTTTTTGACTTCATTGTGCCAGTTCATTACAGAGAATTGAGGTTAATGGGAGAGTCTCTCCCGCGAATGAGACCTCTCCCGTAAACGAGAGCTCTATCATTTTAACCTCCATTCTCGCAGATATCCTGGCTCAATGAGTTAAAAAATGGAAGAGGGGGGGGCGCTCTAAACCAATTAATACGGTAAGCATCTCAAAACAAGACATGATTACACGGGAAAAGAATTTGTGCCGTAATTTGAGGCAAGATATAAGGGAGGAGGAAATAAAATGATTAGCGTCCATCGTCGCTAAAGAAAAGGGGGAGAAAAGGGGGGCCTCGGAATGAAAAAAGGACCTTAGAAGCTTCCCGGCCTCGTAAGGATAATGCGAGGAAAAACAAACAACCCAAAAAGATACATAAACTCGCAGCCAACATAGCGTATTAATTGGTTTAGCCCCCCCCCCCCTCTGCCGTTTTTGACCTCATTGTGCCAGGATATCTGAGAGAATAGAGAACAATGATAGAGGCCCCAAAAACGGGAGAGGGTTCGTTCACGGGAGAAACTCTCCCATTAACCTCAATTCTCTTTCATGGTCTGGCACAATGGGATCAAAAACGGGAGAAGGGGGGCGCTCTAAACCAATTAATACGGTACGTCACACATCCAAACATCATTAATCGATATAAAACCACATACATCATTATCTTCGCATTAAAACAATATAGCCAAAAATACCCAGCAGCGCTGTGCCGCCAATCCAATGCATGCATCTATGAAGACCCAACAAAAACTCCATCAATGTCGTGACTATAATCGAAGAACTGCGAGATTTTAGATGACCCTATACGCTGCACTAGCAAGGGTCGTCTCTCAGTCTTCACCTCTCACTCAAGGGTCGTCTTTCGGATTCCCCATCCAACTCATTATGTCTAGGCCATGCGATCCACCAACTCATACCTATCGCCCCGTCCCGTAATGCTCCCCCAGAATCCCCGCCCTTTCCTCCCACTGCTCGTCCGTCCACCTCCACCGCTTGCAAGCCACTTCGACCACACATAGTATAGTGCAGCACCGAGAATCCCGGCAATGACGAATCCGGATACTGTGAGGAAAAACCAATGTTTCCCCATCCAGAAAATCGTCTGCGCGTCCTTCCCATGCCAGCTACTTCCCTTTGAAATATTGAAGAAACTCCACGTATTACTCCGGTATTCCGCAGGCATGAGGACTCGTACGATTTCGCTGGGGAGTTTGTGGTCCGGCATATATCGTTTCCATAATACGGATAGGAACAAAGGCCCCGTACTTCCCATCACAGTGATATATCCTAGGACCCAGCTTCTGTTATATTCTGAGAGCCGATCGATCACGAATTTAAAGAATGGATGTTTAGGTACAGCGCCCATGGCATCGTTGCTAATTCCCGTTGGTATTGTCCTTCTAAGCCAGGCTGGGTATTTGAGGAGGGGGTCCAGACGTCGATTGCAGCCATCGTCGAGATCGATGTATATTCCACCGTAATGGTAGAGGATGAAGTAGCGGATAGCGTCGGCGCGCTCGATAGGGTAGGGGTAATTGTCGAAGGTTTCGAGGAACCAGGAGTAGTTCTCCTTAATGAAGTCGCGAGATTTTTCGTCTGTCCAGAGCTTTTTCATTCATTAGCACCCACCCTCCTTTAACGCAAGAATTCCCAACTCACAATATATTCATAATCATCATGTAAATCTATACACGCCTGCTGCCCCGGTTTCCATTTCTTGGGAATGGTACTGTTGATATACGTCTGGTGGATAATCTTGGGTATTATGTACGAGCTGTCATCCTTCGGCGACGCATCTGCCGATGGGATTTCGTCTGCTGGAATGGCGTATTCGGAGGCATCTTCGAAAAGGAGAGAGATGAGGGTGCTGCATTGCCAGGTCAAATAGACTACTATTGTGGTGAGAATGGCGAAGAAGATGGCATTTCCGCGTCGCATCGTGGATATTCGAGCGCTGGAGCTCGAATTAGGGAGGATATTCTGAGGGCAAGGAGCCCAGGGTACGTGGCAGGGCGAGAAAACCTTTAGCGGATCATGGAAGGGGTTGTAGAGAGGCAGAATCTTGTGAGGTTGAAAAAAGATCCTTTGACGGATGGGCTGCCGTCGCGCCAAGACGTAATGTCAGATCCGCGCTGTTGTCGTACTCGGATACTCGGAAAAATCTGTGCGGCTTGCAGGGGTGTTTCGGAAGCCGAAGCCGAACGTGCCGAAAAAGATGGCAGGATGGCAGGATGGCCTCCTTTTCCGTTTGCAACAATCTCAACGACCACCACTTGAACCAGTTGATGGGAGATGCCCTATATTCTATTGTATCAAGTTGATTCCAGCGATCATGTCACTGCACTCGGAGCGGCCCTACAGATGCATACAGAGCAACGGCCTCGACACCGAGTCAAGCTTCTGCCCCAGAGATGCTAATTCACTCAGTCATTCCCCTTTCCGGTATGGTCGGATCTTGTCTAGTCCTGCTAAAGATGCAATGCATCTCTTAGCCGAACTCAAGATCGCACTGATGCAGCTACCGGTAACTTGGTAGCTGTATGGCTTGAGAAGGATTTCAACTGCAAGTTTGCAGCCTGGTGAGCCACCTCGATTCCAATCTGGATATCCCTCGGTCTAGCCGGCAGCCGTTGTTGCTCGTAGACCCTCTGGAAGTAGTGTTTGGGGACGCCCCCTATATACCAAGAAACTAGTCCCAATGTAGGTCTTTGATTGCGCAATTCAGCGATTGCGCCATCAAAGGCCTACAATGGGATTAGTGTCCCCAGCCAAGGCTATCCCTTCCAACCAGATCACTCCCTTCCTCGCCTACTAGCTTTTCTGTGGGTATAAGCTCAGCACGTGCCTCATTCGCACCCAAAGGATGCGTCCCCAAACACTACTACAAGAGTGTCGAAGGCCTCGATTCTAGAATCAGTCTGGACAAATCTACCATTTTCTACTTTGACGTAGATAGAGAGAAGTACGGTAGTTCTCTCGGAAGTCAACTCATTCGTATCACCATATCTTTCTCTCTATGCTCCGCAGCATCACATTGCATTCTAGTCTTGGATGTCGTTTTACACAGCAACAGCTATTGCGTCTGCGAATTTGCTTTGTTTGTTTGCTACCAAATGTCGGTGATACCGTATTACAGTCAAACTTCTTTACAAGAATACCTCTTATTAAGAATGTCGGCGGAATAAGAATCTATTCCTAAGTCCCGGCTTTTTTACTATGGCAAATAAGAATAGTCGTGTAACTTGGAATATTCTTCTGAATTTAAGGTCCGGAGCCTAGAAATCCCTCTTATATTACCTTCCGATATTCTTAGATTAACTTCTAATTATTAGGAAAAGCTTTTATTCTCTTAAATATCTTTTCTTACTCTTATATTTTCTTAATATTTATTCATAAATTAATAAAAAGAGAGATATTTTCTTAAGAAATAATGAAATATTTTATGAATTTTAGAAATAATCTTATAAAATAACTCTTATTTATTTAGATGCCTTATATATTTGTTTCTATCCTATAAGAATGTCGCTTAAATAAGAATATGGTTGCCGGTCCGGATCATATTCTTATATCTAAGTTTGGCTGTAATTGGTTTAGAGCGCCCCCTTTCCCCCGTTTTTGACTTCATTGTACCAGTTCATTACAGAGAATTAAGGTCAATGGGAGAGTCTCTCCCGTAAACGAGAGCTCTGTCATTTTGACCTCTATTCTCTCAGATATCCTGGCACAATGAGTTAAAAAACGGAAGAGGGGGGGCGCTCTAAACCAGGAGCACTTCGACAACCACTCGATCATATTTCCATCATGTTTTCTACGAATGGCTAAGCACAGCCGCGTCTCAGATAAGAGCAATGTATGGGTGATGTCTAGCTCGCCTTTGGTATTTGGTTTTTATTTGAGAGACTAGCTGTCTTCGACATTTATTGTTTCATACCTGTTAATCCTGTTGATCTACGGTCAGCAATTCTTGAAATTGAGCATTGCGATTTGATGTATGAGTTCAGGTGTGAAGAATTGCATTACCGCCAATTGCAAGACTACTCAGAAGCAGTTACTTGTTGAAAGTCCTGGAATGAACACCTTGCCTCAATCAAGTGTCCTTCGCTCTTGCATGGTGTACAACAGCCTCCTATCTGTTGTGCAACTCACCAAAGAGGAACCTGGGAAATTTATTTGGAACAAAAGAGTCCATTTTCCATCCTCGTCATTCCCTTAGTGTTTCTCATTAGCAGGTCTAGTATTCAAGCTGTAGCTGTCATGGAGATACTCTTTGCAGTGGGTCCACCGTCCCTGCTCCGACTAGCGTAGGTTAAGCGATCTTCTACACCCCCCACGCTGAGCTTGCTGCTTGTTTCCTCACACACATCTCATCTCATCAAGCCTGAGCTTCAAAAATCTCTACCATTGACGACACAAAAACGCCAACAACTACGACCTCCCCAATTCCTCGTCTGAGCGCCGCGGCATCAACCCCTCCCCACTCTTGCTCGCCGCATGAGTCACGATACCTATCGCTTACTTATTTACCACTTCGACCCGTAAACCCACCATCGGCTTTGTTGATAGGAGAGGCATATTCCTGAGCTCTGAACAAGTTGAGCTCGGTTGATTTTCATATCTGGAACAGAGAGAAATACCTTAGTCATGGCATTCATGATCACAGAAGAGATTGCGACTGGGAGCAAGCCAATAGTCGAAAATGGAATTCAAGATTTAAACCATCCTGCCGTACTCGACTTTATCAAAGCACGCGAGGATTTATTAGCAGAGGAGCGTAGTCAACGCAGCGGTAAGTTACCTATCATCACACTCAACCTTCAGTCAGCCAAGTACTAACTTCGCAATTAGATCACGAATTCCGAGCATCACTTTCTCCAACAGCCATCAAAGCCAATACAATCATTTCCAAATTACATTCCGAAGAACTAGAAACAATATGGTCAACCACCGCCGACCCATCACTGAATACCAAAGAATTGTTTCCGGGGATGATGTTCAACATTGCCAAACCCGCCTTGGAATCCACGAAGTTATGGAAGATCATTCAGAAGATGCCGAAAGGTGCATTATTGCATTGCCATCTGAGCGCGACTGTGGATCTAGATTGGGTCATTGAAGAGGCGATGAATACTGAAGGGATGTGCATATATTCTGATGTCCCCCTAATAGATGACGATTTAGAGAACGCGGAAGCGAGATTCGGCTACTCGAGTACTGCACACCTAGAAGAGAACCCCTCAATCTGGTTCCCGGGCTATATTTCAAAGAGTTGCATCCCCATAACTCTCGCGGCAGAACAATTTCCGAATGGCAGCACCGCTGGCTTCAGAGCGTGGCTTAAAAACCGATGCTCCATCACACAAGAGGAATCTCTGCAGCAGCATCTGGGCGTTGATGATGTCTGGCGAAAAATGAACAAGGCTTTTTCTTCTCTTCCTAGCGTCGTCTATTATGAGCCCATCTTGAGAAAGTTTCTCCGGAAATTCTTCACGACGCTGCTAGAGGATGGTGTTCATTGGGTTGAATTCCGGACGACTCCCCTCACGCCTTTCTACCTCGAGAAAAGCGAAGTCCCATGTTCAGATCCAGGCGTTCTATGCGAAATACTCAACGAAGAAATCGAGAATTTCAAGAAGAGTCCAGAAGGCAAAGGCTTCTGGGGCGCTCGGATGATCTGGGCTGCATTGCGATTCTGGCCTACAGAGAAAATCATCGAAGGTATGTCCACCGCTTCCCCTTTTCCAATCTCTCTCCTTGTCCCTCACTCGACTAACATCAATACTACACCAGACATGAACCACCTCATCCGCCTCAAACCAATCTACCCCTCCCTAATCTCCGGCTACGACCTAGTAGGCCAAGAAGACGCAGGCCGCCCACTCTCCTCCCTCACCCCAGAACTTCTCTATTTCCAACAAACGTGCGCTCGTCTCAACCTCACCATCCCTTTCTTTCTCCACGCCGGAGAAACAGTTGGGTGTGGTACCTCCACCGATCAAAACCTATACACCGCCATCCTCCTGAAAACTCGTCGTTTAGGCCACGCATTTTCGCTCTATAAACACCCTCTCCTTATTTCCAAAGCTAAAGAGCAAAATATACTTGTGGAAGCATGTCCCATAAGTAACGAGGTACTGAGATACGCAAGTAGCATCATGACGCATCCCCTCCCAGCACTAATCGCTGGGGGCGTAAAAGCCTCGTTGAACAACGACGATCCAGCAATGATGGGACAAGGAACATCAGGACTAAGTCATGATTTCTGGCAGGCAATTCAAGGCTGGGAAGACCTCGGGATTTCAGGCCTAGGAAGTCTCGCTGAAAACAGTGTTAGGTGGGCCGCATTCGAAGATGAAAGTGAAGAGGCATGGCTGAGCGGAATCCGGGAAGGGGAAAAGGGGATGGGGGTTAAGGCCCAACATCTTGTGGAATGGAAGAGAGAATGGGAGGGATTTTGTGAGTGGGTTGTGGATGAGTATG
Source organism: Hymenotorrendiella dingleyae (assembly GCA_003988905.1). Classification (NCBI taxonomy): domain Eukaryota; kingdom Fungi; phylum Ascomycota; class Leotiomycetes; order Helotiales; family Helotiaceae; genus Hymenotorrendiella; species Hymenotorrendiella dingleyae. Next base: position 12,781 of record QYAP01000762.1, read on the forward strand.
GCTCTACGCTTTGAGAGTCCAAGGGGTGCTCGGTTTGGAGTTTTAGGTGTCGGTTGATGGGGATGGTAATACTGGTGAACTTGATGATGCAGAGATATACTCAACGTATACGGACTGCCGGAGTTTAGATAATCCTCATAAGATAAACAAAAATGAGCAAAGAAAGAAAATTCCAAATACCTGATAGATAAGCTCAAATTAATATCCCTAAAATCGAACACGCAAGTCACAAATACGCATCCGCAGAAGTACAACTAAGCTCACTTACTCATCCAGGACTCAACATTCACTTCTCATTTCTTCCCGCCATTGTCCCTTGTCTATCAATCGAATCACGAGATCACCCCTACTTCATGTTGACCCATGTTATGCCAGACCACCAGAGAAGATTGGGACCAAGATATGAGAAGCCCTCATCTAGAAATCTTCCACTCCCATGTCAAACTTCACCGTACCAGAACCCCCTTAAAACAGAACCCCCAAACCCAAAAGCAGGAAAATCTCAAAACCCAACCTCAACACCTCCCCTCCATCCCATCCACCATTCCCTCCTAGTTAATAACATACCCCCCATCAACCACCATCGCATGCCCACACACAAACCCGGCCCCAGGCCCACACAACCACAAACACGCATCCGCGATCTCCTTGGGGGTCCCCATACGTTTCATGGGTGCGGTATCGATGGCGGGCTGCAGAGCAGCGGCGAAGGCGGGGTTGCCTTGGGTCATGGGCGTGTCGATTACGCCGGGGCAGACGCTGTTGATGCGGATGTTGTGGGGTGCGTACTAGGAGAAAGGGTGAGTGAGATGGGAGAGAAAGGGAGGGTCAGTTCGAGCGTAGCGAGGCTGGGGGTTTGGGGGCTTGCCCCCATGAAGAGGGAAGGGGAGGAGGGGGATGGGAGGAGGGATGGGAGGAGGAAAGACGTACATCGATTGCGTCGCAGCGGGTTAGGGAGATTACTGCGGCTTTGGTGGCGCAGTATACGGCTGTTGTTTGCAAATCCAAGGTATCAGTAAAGATATCTCTTATATCCTCTTCTCCCATCCTCTCCCTCACCAAACCTCCTACTTTTCCTTCTCCCCATCCCTTCTCACTCAAACGAAAGAGAATAACTCACGAGCGTCACTCCGTCCAACAATCCCCAACTGACTAGCAATATTGACAATCGCTCCCCTGCAATCTTGAGGTCAGTTGCTTTCTTTCCTTCTTTCCACATGCTCTCACAGTAAACACCTCAACTTCAGAAAGCCCTCGAAACAAGCATAAACACTCCCACAAGCTAACTTACCTAAACCCCTGCCCTTCCAAAGGTTCCTGCTTCATCATCTGCCCAATCTCAGCACGAGAGCACAACCAAACGCCTTTGAAGTTGATATTGGAGATGTCGTCGAATTGGGCGGATGATGTCTCGGTTGAGGGCTTCTGGTTTCCCATAATACCTGAAATTCTGATTTAGCAAAAGGAAAATATCATATATGGAAGTGGGGTCCCTGAATGGGAGGCTTGTAGGAAAGGAAAAGAGCGGGCAGGTGGAAAAGACAAGCGAGGGATGCCTACCAGCAGCATTAACGGCATAATCGACTCTCCCAAATCTCCCTACCGTCAATGCCACCATTTCCTCGATATCCGATTCAACAGGGATTTCCGCCATGAACATAAAAATATTGCAATGGGCCCCGGCCTGTCTTATAAGTTCTGCGGTCTCCTCCAAACCATTCCAGTTCCGATCACAGATTGTCATCCTGGGGCATCCTGCAGTTGCAAAAGCAATCGCTATCGCGCGGCCGATGCCTGCTTTTACTTAGTCTCATAGATCACCATACAAAATTCGAGATAAGGAGATATCATAGGGGGAAAGAAGTACCTGACGCGGCGCCAGTGATAAGTGCTACGCCTGGATATTGGGTCATGACTTTGATGGAAAATGATGAGGAGAAATATGTAAACCGATAAAAAAACGTGAAATGTTGTAAGTCTACATCTCAAAAACACATCCCCTCATCCTCAAATGCAACTAAACTTTATATCTCTCGATAAGTACCTAGCGAAGGTGGGGTGTCGCCAACCCGATCCCCGGAGACCCGATATGGTGGTGGGTAGTAATTCATCCGATCACCTGCCGACATGTGAAGGTGCAAGGAAGGGATGCAGGTACAAAGTGAACCCAAGATTTTGTTGCATGTCGCAGCTGACAGCAACTTGGTAATCGTCTGTAAAATGGACAAGTGGCACATGGATTTGTCAAAACGCCCTCGGGATACAACGTCGCTTAATATGTAGGTAGAGTCAGAGAAGCGACCAATTAGGGGAGGAACTTTCCACCCCAAATCTTTTTGGGGTAAACGACATAAATGACCCCCCAACCTTGATCGGAAGGTGACTCTTCCTTGGTGAACGTGGCCATCGCCGAATGCTTTGCGCCTTGCGCTGTTACGTTCAAGAATTCTCGGGGGCCGAGTGAGGTTTGTGACCCTCTGGTGGAAACAAAAATAAGGCAGACGGCACAATAATTCCATAGGGCAATAGCAATGGCATCACAGAGGATCCTGCCAAAGGATGCGACAAAGCCTGGCGAAGAAGAAAAGTTACTGTCTTGCCACAAGACTGTCCACTCGCACCGCACACAATACTGAATAGCCTAAATCCTTCAAGGGTCTCCATCTTATCTCGAAGTCAAGAGGTGAAAGAATTCTTGTAAGGGCAATCTTGTGGGAACCGACTCCAGGCTTTTTGTATCACATCAGCCCACCAAATGTGACCCAGGGAGCAGTGTAGGTCGCCGATGGTCTCAAGGTTACTACCAGCAGAGTTTTTGGCCACATTAATATTGTCATTCGCTATGACTCCACAGCAATATCGTCCTCATCGCTGTCATCTTCGTCATCTGCACCTTGCATTTGAACTCCACCATCCATCATTCTCTTCCATTGATCAGCAAACTCCCTCATGGTACTCTCGCCTCCCAAGCTCGCATCAACGACATCTTTGGGTAGTTTGTGGGCACTGTATTGAGGAGTCGCAAAACTGTATGCTTCCGGGTCATCCTTCTTGACCAGTCTCAGCTCAGGCTTCCACTGAACTTCTTCCACATCTTCGTCCTGGGTATCTTCATCACTACTCGAAAATTGTATCGGTGGACTTGAAGACGAATCCGGAATACCTAGGAGTGGCGCTGGAAGCGGCATCGTGAGGAGTTCAAGCCAGGAAAACAACAACGGGTCTGTTCGTGGTGCCCATGGATTTATATCCATAAGTCTAACTTTATCGTATGGTTCGGGAATGTAAACATCAAGAACAAAGTTGTCGTCGGGGAATGTTGACTTGATCGTTTTGTCAAAATATTCCATTATGGTATCTCTTAACTGATCTTCCATGGGAAATAAAAAGTCGAAATGATTCAAATCTCTCTGGCAGATTCCAATTATTCTTCTCTGCTTCACAAAACACCGAAATTCGCAAGATGGATTGGCTTTGAACCATTTTCGCAAAACTAAAATGTATTTGATGTCTTCTTTTCGCAAGTTTTCGTCTTCGGCGCAATCGTCAAAGGCGTGCTCTAAATCGTGGGTTATGAAATCGGAGGATTTGAGAAGAAGGTAGATATCATTCGGAGACGCGCATTCCATGCTATTCTTCGTCATGCTGATCCAAGTCGCGTCTTTGGGTGATGACCAATTAAGCTTCGGTGCGACAAGTCCTCCTAATTCTGCAATTGTATCTTTGATTTGTTGGTGGATCTCTGGGAATTTTAGAGACGGGTCTAGTTCAGGGTCTTCGTCCCAGCCGTCGCTAGTTGTATTGTCTGTACTATTGGGGTTGGATATAGGGGCTTCGGACGGGAGAACAATGCCATCTTCGCGCAGGTAGGAGAGGAAGGCGGGAGAGAGAGGGATAATACGAGATTTGAGTGTTGATGATCGATATCTAAAACTTTATCAGTGATCTGGTCTACGATGCGAGGAATAATTCGTACTTGGGATGCCAGTAATCGTAGGAACAGTTCAAGATATGCGACCTTGAGACTGGCTCGAAAGGAAGCCTTGTTAGAGGTTCGGTCTGGATGGGAGCTCCACTCGTCTCTAGGGCGGGCATATTGACGGTATCTATTGAGCTCAAAATTTAACGTGTGGATTGACGCGTGATATTTTTAAAAAATTAGCAGTTGAGAAATTCGGGTGAAGTACTTATTTTCAAGGTTGCAGGTGAGTTGAGTCACAAGCCAGAGAGCATGGAGGGGTACCTAGGTATATTTTGCGAAGGCGCGGCAGAATCCACACCGCCTGACCTCAATTGTCAGCCTTGCATCAATATCAAACCATTCTCTCTCTGCCAACACGACCACCACAGCTCAATCATGTCGGTTCCAGATATATCAGAAAGCCTGCACGGCATTGCACTGGGTGGCGGGGTTGAGGCGTCTCCATTCCCCGCAAAAACAAAAGCAGTAGCAGGACTTGTCAATGGCGTCGAAACAGACCTCTTCTCAGCGTACTTTGCGGACAAGATTTTGATCACCATCTCTCAAGGTGGACGACTAGCACAATGGGTACGAACAAATGCTGTTGCTCTAACGCAAAATCTAACGTGTTGGCAGATTCAAGTACCTTTGAATTCAGCTTCCCCAACTGCCTTTGATACAGCCTTACCTTCCGGCGATTCGGACATGCTCCCACTTGCACACCTAACGCCAAAGACCATGCTCGGCGCTGGGGGTGAGCAAAGAGAAACAATTGGTCATCTTTACGCAAGTCAAATTGCCACGGCTATTGCAAAGCGAGATCCAGAAGAGACGAGGACAATCTTGGTGGGGCTTGGGTTGGAGAAAGTGGATACGGAGAGGGAGACTTTCTTTGACCTCATCGAACTCGTACAAAAAGTCATTTGATTAACAAGCACGGAAATAGAGGCATTGGACGTCAACTCAAGTTTCCATGGCTGGTTATAAAGGCGCGGGTCTACAAGGTATGGGAATCAAGTCTATTCTCATTGAATACTTCTCATTGAATAGGTTTCAAAATCTAGATGGATTTGATAAACCAATGCCATAGTCGTCAGGCTAGCCGATTATCAGACCAACCAATCAGGCGGCAGAAGTTCAGAGACCAATTCTCTATGTAAATCCCTGTGGAATAGGGGGCAACTCTCATCTATATCCTGAAATTACGCTCCATGTATCAGGCGGCTGTTCGGTTTGGCTACCCCTTGTCAAAGCGGCGTGGAAGAGCCCTCTACACATGTTTAGTATGCTTGATGGAGTGGCACATCGACTTTAAGCGCCAACTACGACTGCACTTGGAGCCAAGGCTTGAGCTGCGGCCTGTGCTGCCTGCTTCTCCCGAAACAATTTGTTTTCCAACGCAAATCGCGTCTTTACCCCTATTCTCAATTTAGCATTTGCTCAATGGTCTCAGGAAGTTGACTCACAATCGCCACAAGAGATCGGTTCGTACTTAGGAGGGTTGGTTGGAGAAGTGCAAGATGGCACTACACCCTCGACACAGTTGAAATTGAGCCCTGGACTGTCAGCTTTCATCAATAGAATTGTTCTTTGAAGCTTACCGAAGAAGAATGGCATGGAAACTCTCTCCTCTGTCGAGTGATTGAATACTCTGTGAACGGTGCTCTTGTAAAGGTCGTTACAGAGTCTCATCATGAAATCGCCAATGTTGACAACAATGGTCCCTTCAATAGGTACGGCCTTGATCCATTGCCCTTCCTTGCTAAGTACCTGCAGACCCCCATTCATATCCTGCCACAGCAGAGTAAACAATTGGAGATCTGTGTGGCTACCAAGGCCCACTGACTTATTGGCCTTTTCCTCCGAGGTGGTAGGTGGGTAGTAATTGAACACTCCATCAGCTCCTGGATAGGTGACCTTGTCGTCAAAGTAATCTTCAGAGAGATCAAGACTCAAGGCGAAAATCTTGATAAGCTTTCTGGAGAGAGTCAGGCAGGAAGCCCAGTAATGCAAAACTTCTTCTTTGAAACCTGGTAGGTGCGAAGTTCCCTGTCATAGCAAGATCTCAACGTCAGCATTATTCTCTTGGTCCAAGAGTTTTGATATGGGTCTACCACTGTTTACAAAGGCCCAAAGATAGGAAATTCTGTCAAAAAATACATACCTCCCAAATGAAATCCTCTCCTCGAATATACGGCTTCACCTCTTCGGGTATCTCTTCCGGCTTGGGGTCAGGATCGTATTTCGGATCGTATTGCCACATAATCTAATATTATCAGCCCAACCCCCTTGAAATGAACTCAGAAAACTAAGGAACCATCAAGAGAATGAAGCTTACTGTTTCCCTTTTCGTCCAGAAGAGGGGCAGTGATTGGGGACTTACTGATTCCTTGACATCTACGCTCTCTCCTGGGCTGATATTTGATGATCGCGCTGCCTCTGAGGTGGAAAAGTGAGTTAAATGGGAGGGGGATGGGGATGGCAGGACTTACTCCAGCCACTAAAATGCTTCGACTTGGCCTGTTCAACTTTGACCTTTTCTTCATCCTTCTGCCTGAAAAAACTGCATATTCACTCACATCAGCACTCATCTGCTCATAAACCAATACACTTCAAACCTCTACCTCACTTTTACCCTCCATTACCAACTATAAAAAGTTAAAAACTCACCTAAGCAACTGCTTTTTTGCATCCTCAATCGTCTCATCCTTGATCCCATGGTTCTTGATATAGAAGAATCCCATGTTGACAGCTGCGGCGCGAATTTCCTGGGCTAATTTCTGGCGGGCTTCAGGGTCGGAAGTGTAGAGGGGAGTGAGGTCGATGACAGGAATTTCGGAGGGGGTGCAATCGCGAGGGGGCGTGGGGAGGACATCTCGGAAGACGGGGCCGTAGGCTGTACGGAGCTCGAGTTTGGTTGTCATGTTGGATGTGGTGGTTTTGATTGTGAGATGGGTGATCGGTTTTGGGAATTTGGGAGAGGGAGAGGTAGGCGGGGAAGTGTAGTTGGAGTTGAAGTTGATTAAGAGAGTCTAGGTTGAGGAGGTATGGCGTGCGCTTATATTGGACGTGAATGGTGGATTTTGTACTATGTACCTATTGTAAGCGATTGTACCCATTAAGGTTCAACGAGTAACAAATACTTCACTTAAGCTCAAGTTGATATATCAAAGTGCACCCATCTATCGAAGTTCATCAACACTTTATGCCAAGGTGGTCCTTAATATGCATCTTCGGGCCATTCCGAGTCGGCCGATCCCTGTTGGTCTGAAAAGTGGGATAGTCTCTACTTAGTGTGTACACTACCCCAACTCGTGATATTTTGTCGCTTATGAGTGTACGGCGAGCTCAATTCGTAACGGCAAACTCACCGTGGGGGGGTTGAAGTCATGCTATGTTCTCGGCGAGCTCGATTGGTATTCACTAGGGTTATATGGAGTGGATTTTATGAAGGGGTGACTTGAAATTCACGAAATGAACCATTCTATTGGTTAGTTCAAGTTGAATGCATTGAAATGCATTTAGAAGTCCTGGAGTTCGGTTGCGCTTTTCAAGTGTCCATTTTAAATTGCAACTTTTGTTCTCGTCATTTTTTGTTTGAAGTATACAAATATCAAGACTTGAAGATTCCTAAGGCCTACAATCAAAACAGACTCACTACGAAGCTCGCACATTCTATTATTTTTTTGGCTAGCTTTAGAGAGTTTCAGGTCATCAAATTCGTTAAAAGTTTTGGTACAGTACCGGTAAAGGGTTGTCGAGGACGGTTATCCGCGTGCGGCTACCCTGCGATTTTCTGTGGTACCCCGCGATTTCAATGTGATTTCTTCAAGCACAAGAAATGCTAAGCAATGAACCATTAAATGAACCATTGGTACCTATTTTTCTTCAAATACTCAGAAAAGCCTTCACACAGTTTGGAAATTCAGCCGCATACCCAACTTTTCACGTGACACACTCCCGTCAGTCTCGCGTTTGTGAATCTTGGAAGTTCCCTCTCGCGACGCGCCGACGTACAACATCCAATTCGCACGAAGACTTTCTCCGAACATCCAAACAAAGCCAACCTCACCATGCCAGTGGGTATCCGTATAGAATGCGGCTCTGATCATCTATTTACAGTATCGGGACTATGCTCCACTGCTTTTTCAGCTTGGGAAATTTCCTGCCAGGGTACGTCGGTAAGTACCAGCAGCAGAGATCCTTCGATATCAACACCACAATTTCTGGGCTGATTTTTCCCTACAAGTACCACGATGCAACCAAGTGGGAGGCCGACGATGCTGATTCATGAGGTCGCAGTCACACACTGTGCTTCGACAAAACGAGGTAGATCTTCCGCCATGTTGCCAACACCGGTATCGCACGCCCCCTTGACACTTTTGACAAGCGCTTCGTGCCGTTAGATATTTGCCGTCAATTCGAATCGCCAGTTGCGCGAAAGTCGAGGCTTTTATCGTTTCCCCCGGAAATAGAAAGAGGGCTGAAGACCAGGGCTTCGACTGGATTAACTGATGCGCCCTTTCGAGGGGGTCTCTCAGATGATTCAGCTCCCCATGCGGCTGAATACTACTTTGAAAGTGCCACAGCAGTAGCTCGTGATCGAACAATTTCATTGCTTTTGCTCTTGGCGGGTCATATATGATCTCCCTTACTTCGTTGTCTACTTTTTCCCTCGTACATATATCTTCCTCTCGTCATTCAAACTCTTCCTACTTTTATTCCTTTTTTTGGCATAGAAATCGCGGATAAACAAATTCACCATGTCTACTCCTACTTCACACGTTCTTGCACTTCCAACTCCGTTTCTGGCTATCAGAGGAGTTCAAATTCTTATTGCAATTATCATACTTGGGCTGTCTGCATATGGACTTGACAAGTCATATGGCTTCACGCCTAGCTCGGTTGCTATGTGTTTATTCACGGTATGCCGCTTGACTCTTGAACTTGATTTATATTGATCTATGGACAGGCTCTTTTCACTATGATTGTCGCTGCCTACAATCTTGTCACTGTGTTAGCACTGCAACAAGCGTATAATTATGTTAGTTCTTCCCGCGTTGGATCAGGACAGTTACGATTCTTGCCAGTGTGCTAACTCTGTGATCAGTGGGCAGTCGTCGGCGCCGACTGGCTTGCTTTCATATTCTGGCTCACATCTATGGGATTGCAAGCCCATTGGGTCTCTACATTCAATACCATCGATTACGGCGATACAACCTACTGCTTCGATGGCTTCTGTGACAAGGTTAAGCGCGATTTGGTCCCTAGGGATGTTGAGTACGCCGGAAGCACCTATCTCGCCATAATGAAGGCAGACGCAGGACTTGCCGGCCTCGAAGTGTAAGAGTACCAACAGACATCTGGTAGCATTGGCTAATAGACCACAGAATCCTTTTCATCGCTTCCTTCGGCGTAACAGGTTTCTTCCTCTACAACCACCGCAAAGCCGGCGGACATTCCGCGCCTGTTCGCGATACAGGAAACCCTGGTCCAGGTGGCTACTACCAGGGCGAGGCCAAGGACGTAGAATTACAACAACAACAATATCAACAGCCAGCCCAAGTTGCACCTGCACCGCAATATCAAACTCAACAAGAGGCAGTACCAGTACAGCAACATTATCCAGCACCTCAGCAATCGCAACAATTTGCACCCCAACCACAACATCCTGGTCCATCAACTCCTACACCTACTCAACTTCCTGCCTAGGTCGAAGACGAAGACGCTATGTTTGATTGGATGTAACACGACTTGTGAGATGGATGTGGTGGTACGAGTTAATTTGGAGAGGGTGATACTTAGACATGATTGTTGAATTTTTGTACACAGAACAGTTGTTTTGGGCGAAGAGATACCCGGTGGTTGGATGATAATTGGCTTGTACTTCCCTAAGAAATTACTACAATTTCCACCTCAATTCCCTCTCTCCATTTTGACCTCCCCCTCTTCCTATCTTCCCAACCCCGACTCCTACCCGAGACCTCACATATTCCCAATCCCAATCCAGTAAGTAGCCGTGCAAATCGTTCGAGTTTTTGGACGACCGATAGTCCTGATTCGGAAGTGCACTAAAAATAGAAGGGTTACTTTCCGAAGACGTGCATTAGAGCCATGTGGGGAAGGGATGCGCTGGAGACGCCACATAACCTTATTGTGCCACGTTCAGCTGAGGCGCTTGGGCCTGGAGAGCAAGGGGAAGTAATAGGTTGAGGTTGAGGGTTTCTGAGGGTGAGGTTTCATGGCAACTGTTACGGCGGTCTGTAAGAATTCAAAATACCCCTATAGGATTTTTTTTGGTCATATTACAATCCCTCCCAATATTCTCTATCATAGAATACCGTATTAATTGGTTTAGAGCCCCCCTCCCAAGTTTTTGGCCTCATTGTGCCAGACCATGAAAGAAAATTAAGATCAATGGGAGAGGTTCTCCCGTGAACGAACCCTCTCCCGTTTTCGGGGCTTCTGTCATTTTGACCTCCATTCTCTCACATACCCTGGCACAATAAGGTCAAAAACGGGAGAGGGGGGGGGGCTCTAAACCAATTAATACGGTATGGCACAAACGAAAGATGGTATACTTTCGGTAGCCAAGTGGAATTTGATAGCACCGATTTCATCTCCACTTATTCCTGTAATCAATTCCAACCTTTCGTTTTCTAGTTTTATCTTTCCATCGTTGCTGTCAAATCTCACTTCACTACCGAAAGTCGAAACTCGTTTTTGAAGCCAACGTTTCTCTGAACCAATGCTGAGAAACCCCACTGGATTGTAGCTGAATAAAGCTAGCTCTTCCATCGAAAACTTCTCTCACATGATCGATTCTTTCATTGGCATCCTTAAGTTGAAGTTAAGAGGTAGAAGCCCGAAGATGTTAAACACCTTCCCAACATGGAAATCGCATAGAGCAGTTTTACCCTCAATAAAAGGCTCAAACAAAAGCGCTTTATCAGACAATTGATACACTGCCGAAATGTGAAAACCACTCTTCCCTACTTTATCCGGATCAGTCCATGCCACGGTGCCACCTGAAGGTCTCGACCGCGCGTACCATCCCGATTCCCGAAGAATTCCATTGATCGCCATTGTGAATATATATTTTGGCAAATTGGCTCCGCCTCGCCTAGTCGTTCTGAGAGGTAATGATGGTCTTGTGGACAAGCTCCGTAATTGACCTCCACAGTTTGGATTTTGGCCTCACCTTGCATACCCGCATACCTAATACCATTGATGCTGTCGCATTTTTCTCTCGTGAGCACAACTCGATACCATCCATACCATCCATTATATTGGACCATGATCGGGGGCTTGTTAACCACCGACTGGACTTGTCACCTCCCAATACCAGGCTTGCGTGCTCTGATAACGTATACTTTGTGGCGCATTTATTAACAGCCCTCCTAGAAAACTTTGAAGTTGAAAATATAAATTTATTTTCCCGCTCCGGATTGGAAATCGCGATTTTCGCCAAGTACGAATTGTTGTTGTTATTGTTGTTATTATTATATTATTTACGTCAAAAGGTTTAAACCTTAAAGCTCCCAAAGACTACAATAACGTGCTAAGCTAAGAATACGTACAAAATATCTAGTTTCGCCCATTTTATCATTCCCGAAAACAACTCGATATAAATGGCACTAAATAACCGATCCAACGATTCCCTCCTAATCCGGTAAAAATAGGGTCACATTCTTTTAAAACAAAATCTAAATACCCTAGCTATAATCTTATCCTATAAAGGTACTACTCTTAATAAAAGCGAACCCGATTCAAATATTTATAATAATATAATTTCATAGAAATCGAAAGCCCTTAAAACGCTTATAAAGAAATAAAAGAAACAAATAAACCCCTATTAATTAGGTTATATATATGATATATATATTCGTAAATTAATTTATTATTAAGAATATAATAAAAAGGATTAATAAAAAGAATATTTTATAAATATAATACCCTTAAAAAGGTGATTTATTCGTTAAATTAAAAAAGGATCGATTATTAATAATTCGGAATATAATATATTCGGACCTTTAATAATTTTTTTTTATCGAATTCTATTTTAATTCATACTTTTATATAAATAAATCTTAATATAGAATTCTATAATATTTAAGAATTCTAAGAATTTCTTAGATTAATTTAATAATTTTTATAAATAATTAAAACTTTTACGATTTATTATAAGAAGGATTTAAGGTTTAAGAGACTATTTATTAAACTTTTATATTAATTTCCGATATTTAATAAAGTGATTTAAAATCTTTATCTTATTATAAGAATATTTTAGATTAATTCTTTTGTATTTATACTTTAAATAATATTATATAAAATCGTTATAATTATATCATATAATATTAAATCGATAAAGAATCGTTCTAAATAAAATAAATTCTATTAATGGTTTAATAATATAAATTATATCGAATAATCGATATCTTATAAATAGCTTATTATATGCTTTAATCTATTATTTTTATTTCTTCTTTTCTTTTAATTCTTTTTAAATCGATCGAATATTATTAATTATAAATTAATTCTTTAAACCTTTTATTATATCACTTTTATATATATTAAAATTAATAAATTTATTTATAATTTTATTACTTTTAATGCTAATATAATTAAAAGACTAATAAATATATATATTATATAATTTTATAATATTTTAAACTTTATAAAAAGCCTATTATAAGGAATTAAAAGCTTAGCCTCTTATTCTTTAAATTACGGAAATATTATTAATATATAAATAAATCCGATTTTATTTTACTTTTATTAATATTTAAATAATATTCTTTAAACCTCTCTATATTCTAATTATTTTTATATTAAATATATAAGATTTTAAATAAATAATATTATTCTTTAAAGAGATTTAATATCTCTCTTAATAAATTATATATTTATAATTAATCCTTTTAATATTATCATTATGTTATTTTAAATTATTAATAAAAATAATAATATTAAATAAAAATAAATTTTTCTATTAAGCTTTAAATTCTTTAATAATAATCTTTTTTTCTATACTTTTAATAGAGTCAATTCAATATCCTAAAGAATAATATAATATCCATAATATAAAATAATAGATTTTTAATAAAATAACTCTTATTAATTATACTTTAATTCATAATATTAATTTTAAAAACTTTTAATTATAATAAATTTAATATATTATATTTCTTTAATTTATATCCGACTTTATATATTTCATTAAAAAACAATATTTATTAATTATTTATAATTATAAAACGAATTATAACTTCACTTTTTCAAATATTATTATAATTAAAAATAAGCTTATATCCTTAAAAAAGATTATAAATAAAATAGTTTTATATATTAATATAACTCCTTATATTATATTTATTAATATATTCGAAATCTAAATTATTAAAATTCTTATTTATATATTTATTATTTTCATAATATAAAATCTAATCGAATTAAATTTAATCTTATTATTATATTAAATTTTTATCTTATAAAGAATCAAAAATAATATATAAATAAAAATTACTTTTCAGAATATTATAAAAGGAGATTTATATACGATTCACTTAAATTATTAAATATAATATATAATATTATTAATTACTTTAATTCTTTTAATTATATATTATTTAAAATTTAATTTTCGATTAAATTAAACTTTTAATCATTTTAAAACTAATTATACTTTAAATTTAAAACCTTATATAATTAATATAATTATAAGTTTATTATTTACTTTATAAATAAAAGTATAAATATTTCTCTATTTAATAATATAAATTATTTCCAACTTTTCCGGCATAAATACGATCTTATTTATATTTTTATATATTAAAATCTCTTAAATATTTTAATTTAAAAGTTATATATTCTTATTTAAGGTTTTATTTATATAATAAAAGTATAAATCATTAATATAATTAAAATAAAACTCGAAATCTATTTTTAGAAACTCTATTAAATATAATATATAAAATATCAATAAAAGTAATAAATTTTAAAATATATTATAACGTGGTTTATCACCGAGCGGCGCATATCACCGAGCGGCGCACTTTTAGCGATTCCACCACCCCATCACTTTGACACGCGTTTTTTTG
>QYAP01000763.1:0-16819 GCA_003988905.1 Hymenotorrendiella dingleyae
TAAATATAAATATAAATATAAATATAAATATAAATATAAATATAAATATAAATATAAATATAAATATAAATATAAATATAAATATAAAWATAAATATAAAATATAAAATCTTAAAATAAATCTAAAATAAATTATTTATTTAAAATGAATAAATATTTAATTTAAATCTTTTATATTAAAAGAGATATTAAAAGCAAAGCGAAAATAATAAATAATACCCTTATAAATATATTTAAATATAAAATATTCTTATTTTAATTAGGTTATCTTATATATATTATATAAATATATTAAAATGATTAATTGTAATAATTCTTTATTTTTTAATAAGAGTATAAGAAACTTAATTTAATTTATAGATTTCGAAGTAATAATAATTATATAAATATAATAATAATATCGATAAAAGGATTTAACGATAATAATATTAAATAAGAGTATTTATAAATAAGAATATATTAATATTTTTAATAATATTATATCATTAAGGAAATTAATAATATTTAAATATTATATAATTTAATATTATATAATAGATTATAATAATATATATTTTAAGATTTATATATATTATTAGAATTATAATATATTTAATTCCGTATTATAATATATTATTATATATATTAAATATAATTAAATATTTCTTATATTTTTTTATTTATAAATATAATCTTTTTTTAATTCCAATATTTAATTCTATTTTTAATCTTTTTTAACCTTTCAATTAAAGCTTTATATATCCTTCTTTTCTTTTAAATAAGCTTTTAAACTTCTTTTTTATTTTTATAAATAAAGCTTTAATCTTTTTTCTTTTTTTCTTTATTTTAATAATTTCGTTATTATTATTATTATTATTATTATTTAATAAAGGTTTCCTTATATTAATAGTACTATATATAATATCGTTATTTATAATTATAATATTATTCGTATTAATATTTATATTTTTTATTTCGTTTATATTAATTATTTTCGTATATATAAATTTCGGTTTCGTAATTTCTATTTTAAATATATTAATATAAGTAATTAAGAAAAAAGGAGAGAAAAAGAAGGAAATATTTATTTATTTCAGAATAAGTTTCTTAATCTAGATAATAATATTAATAATAATAATAAAATAGTTTTTTTAATTAAGATTTCTTTTATCTAAGAGGATTAATATAAATAATATAAATAAGAGTAATTAAATATATTTCTTCTATTTTAAAAGATAATTTTAACTTTAAAAAAAGAAAGAAAAAGATAAGAAATCGGAATAAATTTTTTTTAAATAAATAATAATAATTATTAAGCGATGATTATTAATCGCGGGAATACGTAAAAATATATATATACTTACCTAATAAATTAATTTAAGGTTACTTAATAGCATTAAACTTAAAGGGATAATATTTATAATTTTATTAAAAATTTCAGATATTATTAATTAGAAAAAATTAGTTTTTATATATTTAAATAAATCTTATTTAATATTATTTTTCTTTAATCTTTAGATTATTAAAATATAATAGGATTATATTTAAAACGTAAAATATTTTTAAATTATAATTTTCGTATAATTTATATATTAATAATATTATATTAAATCGATATAATAGTTTATATATTAAAATATTTTATAATATCTTAATAATTATAATATTAAAAATTATAAAATTTTAGAATTATATTTTTTAGATATTAATCTATTATTTTATATTAAATTTAATAAGTTAATATAATTATATTAAAATAAATAAATAAGATCTAATAGAATATGAATTAGATTTTAATTGAAATTTATATATAAATTATTAAAATAAATAAGATTATACTTTTAAAAATAATTTATATAAATCTAATATTTTTATTCTTTAAAATTATTTCGTTAAAGTATATAATTAATCTATTATTTATCCGAATATTTTTTATATTTATTAATAGAATTTAATAAATTTTTGATTAATTTATAGTTTTAATCTATTATTATAAAATAATTAAAAATTTATAAAATTTTATTAATTAGAAAAAAAAATATAATAAAAAGATATTCTTCCGATATAATAATAAGATTAAAGAATAAAAATTTCAGAAATAAATTTATATTTTTATATATGAATTTATATAAAAATTTTTATATATATATATTAATTATAATATTTTCTTATTAAATTATTTAATAAAAGTAAATTATTTACTTATATTTTATTCTTATTAAAACTCAGATAATAAAGATATTAAATCTATTTTTATTTCTTTTCTTTTTAAGAAAATAGAATAAAAGAATTTAATAAAGAATATAAAAATAAAGTAATTATAAATAAAATAAAAGATTAATATATATTATTGAAAATATTAATATATATATATATATTAATAACGGATAAGAAAGTAGATAATAATAATAAAAATAATAAAAATAAAATATAAGCTTAGATAATAGAGATTATCAAAGTTACGAAATATAAAAGTAAATTAAATTTATAGAATTATTTATTATATTTAATTTAATTTAAATTTAAAATATTATATCGTATTTATAATTTAAAAACTTATATAATAATCTTAATAGAATGATTATATATATAAAATAATATCGATAACCTAAAGAATTGTTGAATTATAAATAATCGTTATATAATTAATAAAAAGAAATTCGATAAATTTAAAGAATATTTAAAAGAATATTTAATAAATATTCGATATTTGTTTAATAATTTTCGGTTTAAATTCGAAGAATAATATTAATAATTAATAAGATATATCTTTAAAAAACAGTATTAAATAAAATAGGTTTATATAATAAAGGTTTTAAGAATATAAAATAAAATAAATTATAGATTATAAAAAGTTATTAAATATTTATAAAGATTTCTAGAACTATAAATAAATAATAATAATAATAAATAAAAATAATAATAAATTAAGCTATATTCTATCTTTTCTATCTTATCGAAGTATACGAAACTAAGGGTATTACAAGTAAAATTTAAGATATTATAAATAATAATTTTAATTTAAAAATAAAGAATTATATATCTTATAATAATATTTTAATCTATATAAATAAAAACGGTAATAATTCTAATTATTTTCTATCTTTTAAATTTGAATAAAGCCTCTCTAATAATATTATAAATATAAATTCTTTATTTTCGTATTCTAGAATACTTAAATTCGAATTAATTATTAATAAATAAATAGGCGATACGAATTAATAAATTTAATAATCGATTTTATAATACATAAAATATCAATTTAATTATTAGTTTAATATTTCAAGATTTTAATAATATAAATCCTAGGAAATAATAATTCTAATAAGTTTGATAGTAATTATAAGGCTTTTTTTATTTTATCTTTTAAGGAATAATAATATAATAAAATATTTATTTAATTTATATTATCCCTATTTAAATCTATATTTACGTTTTCTTCTAATAGGTATAATAATAGAATAATTGATTAATTAGTATTTTTATCTTTTAAATTAATAATCGCTTTAATATTTATCTTATTTAATTTATCTTCGATTCGTTTTATTTAATATTTATAAAAGGTTTAATAATTTCTTAAAAGATAATAGAAAAGATAAATAATTTATTTTTTATTAATAATTCATTATACTAATCTTTTTTATATAATAAATCATAGGGTTTATTATTATAATTTAATAGATAAGTATTAAAAATCGATAAATCATATAAGATACGACTATTGTTATAATTATATTAAAATCTCGTTTATTTATTTTAAAGGAAGAATATATTTATTAAGTTTAAATATAATTATAATAAGAAGAGAAAAAAAGTTTCGAAAGAAAAAAAAGGCGAAATAAAATATAAAGAATAAAGGATTTATTAATAATCCTTAAATAGAACTATTAATAGGCCTAATCTGGGAAGAAAAGCGGGTAAGAATATAATAAATATAAGAGAATATTATTATAAAGAAAACTATTAAAATAGATTTATTTTCAAAAAAAAGAAAGAAATATTAAAAATAATAACCGTTATAATAAAAAGAATATTATTAATAGATCGAATAATTTATAATAGAGTTCGTTTAAATTAAATAAATTAATATCTTTAAAGTTTAATATTAACAAATATTTTTTAAAATCTTAATTCCTTTTAAGTTTTCTTATTATTAATATTATATTCTTTTAAAATATTCCTAATTTCTTAATAAATAATTTAATTATTTAAATATTTTAAAGATTTAAATTTATTAAGGTTCTATTAATAATATATTTATAATAAATAGAGGGAATTTTTCGATATATAAAACTAATTCATATTTTCTAATAAATTATAAGAATTAAATAATTTATTAATAGTTTATTAATAGATAGTATTATAAAAGATAAAAATAATAATATATTATATAAAAGAATATTAATTATTTAAGAATAATATAAAATCTTTCTAGATAAAATAAATTAATATTATTCTTATATAAGAATATTATATAAGAGATATAATAGGGTTCTCCTTATTTTCTGAGAAAATAAATATATTTTATTTTAATAATTCTAATATTATTAGAAAAGGCACGAACTTATAAGCTTATAAATAGAATTCGGTAAGATTTAATCTTTAATTAGATTATAATAATTTAAACCCTTTTATAATATTTTAATATAGATCTTTTATAATAATCGATAAATTTAAATAATATAATAATAGATTAGAATTATTAAATAGAATAATTTATTTATATTTATTATTTAATAATTAATTAAATTATAAGTATATACGAAAATATAAAATCTTATTATATATAAATTAGTATTATATTATTTATATTATAATTTAAAAATAAGAAAAGATAATAAATATATAAAATAATAGTTTATTAATTATAATTTCTTAATATATTATTTAATAATTTTCTTTATAATATATTAAAAAATATCGTTATATTTAAGCTTTTCTTGTTCATTTTTTATTAATATATTTATTATAAATAATTTTTTATTGAAATTATTCTTATAAATATTTATTTTATAAATAAATATTTCTTCAACGTTTATTACGATAATATTATATCTTTAATCTATAAGTAATAATACCTTTAATATAAAAGCTTTTAGAATTAATTAAATATTAATAATTAAAATATTCTTAAATATAATAATACTAATAATAATAGCGAAACAAGGCGATATTAATAATAATAATAGTAATAATAGTAATAATAATAATAGTAATAATAATAGAAAGGCTACTTTTAATATAATTAATATTATTTAATTAATATTCTTAAAAAAAACTAAAACGAAAGAATTTAATTTTTTAAGAAGATTAAATAATATATTTATATAAAACTTAATATCTATTATTAAAAGTTTAATAAGAGAAATATATATAATAATTTAATAGGAATCTTTTTTCTTTTCTTAATTATAAGAAATAGATTATCTTTTTAGAAATATCTTTTTAAATATATTCTTTAAATCTAAAAGGGTAAATATAAACTTATAAATTAATATAATTTTATAATAAACTCTTATATTAAAATATCTATTATTATTAAATACGTTTTTATCGCCTATTTTTTAATTCTTTTAAATAATAATATAATGGGTTTATAATTAATTCCTATTATTTTATATTTTTTTTGAAAATTTTAATCTTATATTTTATTTCGGTTAATCTATTATTTCGAGGGTTTCTTAATATTATATTTCCCTTTTAAAGGTTAGTATTTATTAATAATAATAGGCTTATTTTTTTAAAATCTTTAAGTAGTTTTTCTTGTTTTTTTAGTTAAATTAATAGATTTTTAATTTTTTTTAAATTCTTAAATAATTTTTCTTATTTTCGAAATAATTATATAATTTCTTCAAATTTAATTTAATTAATCTTAAATAATCTTTTTTATTTCTTTATTTAAATTAATAGGTTTTTAATTTTTTTCGAATTCTTAAATAATTTTCCTCGTTTTAAAATTAGTTATATAATCTTTTAAGGTTTAATTTAATTAATATTTATTTAATTTAATAGGCTTTTAATTTTTTTTAATTTCTTTAGATTTCGGTATCTTTTATTTTCTATTTCTAAACTTTATAATTCTTATATTCTTAATTCGATATTATTCTTTTCTTAGATTTTATTTTTTTCTTCTTTTATATTATTATTTCTCGTTTATTATATTTTCTATTATTGTTTTTTTTATTATTTAATATTATTATTATTAAATAATCGTTATAATAGATTCTGATTTCTAATTATTAAGACATTTTATTATAATCGAGTTTTTATTTTATTAAATTATCTTCTATTATATTTTTTCGTATTATATAAATATTAATTATTATTTATTATAAATTATTTTTAATATATGAATTTATTTTATTATAGCTCTTAATAGGCTAAGATAATAATTTATTAAATTAATATTAATATAGATTAATTCGATTTAATTAATATATTTTAAAGATTTCTCGAAAAAAGT
Source organism: Hymenotorrendiella dingleyae (assembly GCA_003988905.1). Lineage (NCBI taxonomy): Eukaryota > Fungi > Ascomycota > Leotiomycetes > Helotiales > Helotiaceae > Hymenotorrendiella > Hymenotorrendiella dingleyae. Next base: position 6,442 of record QYAP01000763.1, read on the forward strand.
ATTATCTTTTTTATATATATTATAAAGATCGTATAAAATTATTTTAGAAGATTTATTTTTAGCTTATATTTTTATTTATTTATTAGTTTTTAATTTATATAAAATTAATCGTATATTAACTTTATTTTTATATTTCGGGATTATTTATATATAATATATTAATAGATATTTTCGGAATCTTTTAATTATATTTCGTTTATAATATATTAAATAAATAATATATATTTGTTTAATATAGTTATTAATGGATCGTTTTAGGTTTAGGTTAAGTTTTTTTTTTATATTATATAAATAGAAATTTAATCTTATAAATATTAATAAAATTTATTTCTAAATTAAAAGTTAAATAATATATCTTTGATATTTCTTTAATTAAGATTCTTTAAAAATATCTTAAAACTTTTATTATAAATATTATTTTATTTAATTAGCTTTTCTATTATTATAATTATCTTTTTAAAAAGATAATAATATATAATATAATAATTAAACGTTAAATTAATTTTTATTAATATTTATATAAGAGCAATAATTATTAATTATTAGTATTTATAATATTAGGAAGGAATTTTTGGATTTAATATATTAATTATTCTTATTATTTCCGAAATAATTCCTAAAAATAATCTTATTGAATTTATTTTTAATTCGTTTAAAAGTTATATTAATTATAATCGACTTTTATTCTAAGAATTTAAATATTTAAATATAAATAAAATAAATAATAAAGATTTATTCTTTATTTTTAATTATTTTTTTATATATATTTTAAATATAATAGTCTTTTACTTTTAATTATTTATTCTAATTAATCTTCTTATTTATTATTAATTTAATATTTAAAGTTTTTAATTTAGTTTTATTATTAGTTTTGAAATTATTTCGTATATATTTTTAAGTTTAATATTTATAAGATATTAATATTTATATTTTATTTATATTATAATTATTTAATATTCGTTATTTATAAAATAAGGATAAGTATTATATAATTTATTTATTTTATATTTCGTTATTAAATCCTTTATTTTAAAAGATTTTAGAAATATATTTAAAAAAGAAATTAATATTTTCTTATAATAATTTTAGTTTAAGAATTCTAATAGTCTTTAATATATAATTTTTATAAGATTTAAGATATTTCTTTTCTAAATTATTTCTATTATATTTTTTTGGATAATTAATAATAATTCATTTATTAGATTTATTAAATATATATATATTCTTATAAAATAGAATAATATATAAGGTATTTATTCTAAATCTATTAATATATAACAATGAAATTTGATTTCATAATTTATTTTTTTATAAATTCTATTCTTTTTTATAATATATCTTTAAAAGATAAATATTAATATAAATTATAAAATCTATTATATAATATTTATAATATATTAGATTTTCTTTTTTTATTATAAAGTTTTTAATAATTATTTTATAATATTTTATAATAAAACATTTTTTTCTATTATCTAATAATTTTATTAAATATTATTAATTATAATTTCGTTTTATATCGATTATATATTTAAAATATCGAAATCCGTTTATTTTATTATAATTATTATAATAAATAAGGCTATTTTCTTCTTCTTATAAAATATTAATAAGAATAATATTAATAAAATAAGAAGCTTATTTTTATATAAATTAATTATTTTTAATATTTATATTTTATATATTTATTTATTTCGTAATAATATTTTATAGTTTTATATAAGATTTAAGTTTATTTATATATTTTATTAAATCCGATCTATTTCTTTTCTTTTTTAATTATTTTTTTATAAAGTTTTTCGTAATCGATTAATATCTTATAATAATTATCTTTTAATTTAGGATTTAATTATAAGTATATTTAAAGTCTTTTATAATTTATTATATATTTAATAATTTTTATATTTTTAAGAAAATAATATTTTTTATTATTACGATTATTATTATCTCTTATTTAGTTTATATTATAATTTATTTGATTTTTTCATATCGAATTTAATAAGGAAATATATAATTTTAATTTATATTTTTATATATTATCTTAATAAATTCTCTATTATATCGCTCTTAAAATTCTTTTAAATATAATATAATATATAATATTCTATTCTTATTTATAAAATTATTTTTTAAAAAATTCGGAAATATTAATTAAATAATTATTTCTTAAATTTTTAGGGTTTTTTAAAATAATTTAATAATATTAATCGTTTTTATATTTAAAAAGATTGATCTTAAAGAATTTAGATTTTTTAATATATTTATATATTATAATAAATCTTTAAAATCTTTTTTTCTTTTTTATATTTATATTAATAAAAGGAATTTATAAATTTAATAGAATTAATTTATATTTTTAAGTATTTATTTATTTTTATTTAATTAATTCTTATAATTTATAATTGGCGGTTTTTTATTAATTAATATTTTATATTTTCTTCTCATCTTCTTTTATTTTAATTTATATAATTCTTTTTTTCGAATAATCTTCTAAGTAATTAATTTCGGATTTAAAAAATAGTTTATAATAATTATAATATTTAGTTTTAAAGAAAAATAAGGAATATTATTATTTTTTTTATTTTTATTTTTATTTAAATCTAATCTATATAAAATTTATTCGATATTTCTATTTTTTTCTTTATTTAATTTATTTAAATATAATTAAAATATAATGTTTTTTTTATTATTATTTAATTTATATTCTTTTTTATTATTTTTATATTTATAGGTTTTATTTCTATTATCGTTTTTTATAAATAATATTATAATTCTTTAATAAAATATAATATATATTTAAGAAATTAAAAGAAATAAAATTAAAAGTATAAGAAAATAAAGATATTTATAATTCTTAATAATATAATTTAATATAAAAAGAGTTTATAAAATATATATTAATATATAGAATTCGAGAAGTATAAGATTCATAGAAATAGGAATTAAAAGAGAAAAAAAATAAAGATATTCGTAGTTTATAATAGAAATCGAAAAGGAGAGAAAATAAGGATATTTATAGTTTATAATAGAAATTGGAAAAGAAAAGAAATCGGAAAAGAGAGAAAATAAGGATATTCGTAATTTATAATAGAAATTAGACAGGAGATAAAATAAGGATAATATATAAAATTCGAGATATATAAGATTCGTAATAGAAATTAAAAGAATAAGAAAATAAAAATATTTATTATTTATAATAGAAATAAGAAGGGTAAGAAAATAAGAATAATATATAGAATTTAAGAAATATAGGATTTATAATAGAAATCGGAAAGGTAAGAAAATAAAAATATTTATAGAATTCGAGAAGTATAGGATTTATAATAGAAATCGGAAGGATAAGAAAATAAGGATATTTATAATTCTTATTAATATAATTTAATATAAAGAGAATTCATAAAATATAGGATAATATATTAAATTCGAGAAATATAAAGTTTATAATAGAAATTAAAAGAGTAAGAAAATAAGGGTAAGAAAATAAGAATATTCGTAATCCTTATTAATATAATTTAATATAAAGAGAGTTTATAGAATATAAGATAATATATTAAATTCGAGAAATATGGGGTTTATAATAGAAATTAGAAGGGTAAGAAAATAAGAGTATTCATAAAAATATTAATTATTTTTCTTTTAAATTTAGAAGATAATTATAATATAAAACTATTATTAAATTAAAGTAATTCGATTTATAAAAGGTATATAATCTGATTTAATTATCATTTTTCGTATATTAAATTAGATATATATTATTAAAAATAATAATAGTTTTAGTTTTAGTTATAAATATAATATATTAACTAAGATAGAATTAATAGGAGCTAAATAATAGAAAATAAAAGGGGGATTCATTTAAAATAAAACGTTACTTATATATTTGGATACTTTTAAATATATAAAGAGTATTAAAATTTAATATATTTAAAATCTGAATTATTTAAATATAAAATAATAGTTTCTATTATTAAGAAAAAAAAAACTATTATTTATATAACGGAACTTAATATTCTCTTATATTTATATTAAAAATAAATTAATAATAGAAACGTTTTCTTATATTTATATTAATATATTAATAAAGAATATATTATTAAAATTATATTAATATAATCTTTTATTTACTTTGATTAATATTTTAAGATTATAAATAATATAATCTTTTATTTATTTTAATTAACGTTTTAATATTTTATATAAGTTACGTTTATATATAACTAAAATAATTAAAAAGTTATAATATTATAAACTTTTATATTAATAATATAAGAGTTTTATCTTAGAAAGAAAATATAATTATTAATCTTAATAAATTAAATATTTATTTTTAATTTAATTTATTAGTTTATATTAAATGGAATTATATTATATAAGAAGTATTTTCTATTAAATTATTCTATATTAATATTTCTGATTTATAATCGATATTATTTTATATTATTTAAAGCTATTATTAAAGGAAATAAAAAAGAAGATAATATTTTAATATATTTCCGTTTTTATTTTTATATCTTATCGTTTATTAATTGGCTATTTGAAATCTTATTATTATTTAACCAATTTTATGAATTCGAGAATTATAATAAATCTAATAATTAATAATTATAATTATTGATATAATACTTATTAAATTTATAATTTAGTTTATATAAAGATTAATAGATTCTATTAAAATAAAAGAAGAAATATATAATTTAATATTATTTTAATTTTCTTTAATTTTAGTATATATTTCTATTAAAAAATAAAATATATAATATATTATTATCTATTTTATATTATTAAAAGAAATATTATAATATTTTAAAACGATTATTTCTTATAAATCTTTTATATTTATAAAACGGTTAGTAATTAATTTATTTAAAATATAAATATTTATTATTATATTTTAGGACTTTATATTATCTTATAATAATAATCTACATAATATTTTTATCTATTATAAATCGTTATAATATTAAAGTTTTAATTAAAATTATATTTTCTAATAATTATTCTTATAAAAACCGATTATTTTTATATTATTTATATGTTTTTTAATAATCTTTTATCTATTTTTCTATTTTTAATCTTTTTAGAAATAGGAAATAATAATTAAGAAAAAAGTTTAATTATATTAAATTATATTTTATTATTTATAAATATTCTAAGAATATTTTTTTAATTAGATTAAGATTATTAAACGGTCTAAACGGATCTATTTCTCTTTTATTTTTCGTATTTTTCGTATTTTCTGATATATCGAAATAAATAAATAATTATTCGAATAATAATTATTCTTCTAATAATTATTCTTATATATATATATATATTCGGAGTTATTATTTATATTTATCTTATAATAATCCGATAATTAAAAAGGTAATATTTTTAAGGTAATAGTTATTTTTATATTCTAATTTAGAACTAAAATAATATATTAAGAAATATATATTAATTAATTCTATTTTAATCGTTAATTCTATTAGATTAATTATATAAAAATATTATTTTTTTATATTATCTTTTATTAATTTTATATTATTTTTTAAGGTAATATTAAGTATAATTAAAATCTTTTAAATTTAGAATTTAGTTTTATTATAATATATTAGTTTTTATTTTATTATATTGGATAATATTTTAAATATTTAGTTTAAAAATCGATGAAATCTTCGTTTTATATAAAAGATTAAAAAGTGTTTTAATGAATTTTATTTAAATATAATATAATATATTATTTATTTCCGAATCTATTATATTTAATTATATTAAATAATCTAATGAAAATCTAAGTATAAGATATTTTACCCTATTTATTTCTTCTTATTTTTATTTTATTTTATATTTATAAAAATATAATTAAAAATCTATTTATAATTATATTATAAATTTATAATTTTTAATATTTTAGGTTATATTTTTAATAATTAAAATATATTTCTTAAAATTGTATAATATAAGTATATAAGCTTATATTTAAAAGAAATAATATTATATAAATATTATTCTATTTAAAAATAGATTAAACGTTTCTTTAATACTAATAAATTATCGTTTATTAATATTCTTATTAATATTCGAGGAAAATAAGATTAGATTATTAATAAGATTAGATTTATTAAAATATAATTAAACGAATCCGAAGGGTTTAAATTTTAATAGTAAATAAGAATCTAAGTTTATTAATAATCCGATTTTATTTTCCCCGATTATTAACGAAGGTATTAATAAACGGATATATAATTAAAGATTATATTTAAACCTAAACTAAGAATCGGATTCTCGAAGTATTAAAATAATAAAGAGAATTATAAATATAAACTTTTTAATTAATATAAATATTAATATTCATAGTAAATTGTTATTTTTTATTAATATTATATAATATTTTTATAAAACTTAATTTAATAAATTTCTTTTTCTTCTATTATTTCTTATTAATTTTATATCTTTTATTATAATATTATATAAAGAATTTAAAGTTATTATTAATATAATAGTATATATATTCTAATTAATTAATATAAATATAAATAAAAAGAAAATTATTAAAAAAAGGTAAAATATTAATTAGTATTTTATTAATTCATTTATATCTATTTTTAATATAGAATTATTATTATAATCTCTTTTTAGAATAATTAATATATATTATTCCTAATTTTAAATTCTTGATATAATATTATAATAAAAGAAATATCTTAATTACCTATTAAATATAGATTATTATTAATAATATAAATTAATTAAATAATAATTAAAGTTATAAGTTAATAATATAAAGTTATAAAATAATAGTATAAATTAAAAAAAAAAACGCGAAATAATAAAGAAATAATATAAAGTAATGAATAATAATATAAAATATTAAATAATAATATATTAAACGATAGCGTAAAATATTAAATAATAGCATAGAATATTAAATAATAGTATAAAATATTAAGAAATAATATATATTTAATATATAAATAATAAAAGGTAATATATATAGGCTATTTTATATATTTAAATAAATAAGATTTTATAAATAAGAGATTGATTATAATTTAATTTTTAATATTCTTATAAGTTTTAAAATATAATTATTTATAATTAATAATTAAAAATCTCTCTTTTATTTATAATAAATATATTATAATTTTAAAAATAAAATAATATCCTTTTTAATTATTTTTAATCTTAAAAGAAAAATAAAAAGATATAATCTAATTGAAATCAAAATTAATTATTTAATTCTTTTATTATTTTAGATTCTGAATATTTATAAAATTTAATCTATAAATCTTAATAAAATACTAATTTATTCTTATTTCTTTTCTTTTTTTAATAATTATAATTATAACTCTCATATAAATTATATTATTATTAAAAATAAATATTATATAATAGATTTATATATTTAAGTAAGAATACTTATTTATATAAGATTATTCTATTATTTTGATTCGTTACATTTAAAACGAAATTTAATTTAATCTCCTTAATAATATTAAGATTAAATTTATTATATTAATAATATAGATCTAATATAATTATATTATTAAGATTATCAATATAAATATTTGATTGAAATCTTTAATAGATTTCGATAATTATATCGATTTTCTTTTATTTAAAATATAAATAAATATAATATATTATATATCTAATAAAATATTTTATATTTTAATATATAAATATATATTCGGCCTTTAAGATTTATATATAAATTCTTTAATAATAAAAATAATTATTCGTTATTATTAATCTTTCTTAAAATTTTAATAAGATAATTATAAAAACTTCTAAAATATTTAATTTATATAAATTATAATTCGTTATAAAATCTCTTATAATTGATTAACTCTAAGAGGATTAATAATACTTTTCTTTAAAGATATATTAAATCTTTAATAAAAAAGTAATCGAATTAATAATTATTTAAATAGAAATATTAAAGTTTTATATCTATTTTACGATTAATTTAGAATATTTATAAAATAAAAACTATTTTATTATTAATTAAATTATCTTTCTAATTAATATAAATAACTTTTTAATTAAAAAAGAAATATTATAATTAGAAAGTATTTATATTATAGAATATTCATTTCTTATTTTTTTCTTATTATCTAATACGAAATAAATATAGAAAGCTTTATTATTAACCATTTTTCTTCTTTTATATATAATTATTATAATATTATTATCTTTAAAATTATAATTAAATCCTATTTTTAAATATTATATAAGCCTTAATAATATAGATTCTTCGTAATAAACATAAGAATATAAAATATTAAAAAGTCTTTTATTTAACGTTTTCTACGATATATTAAAATATATAAACCTATTTCCATCTTTTATATATATTGAAATTCTAAAAAATAGTCTTATTAATCTATTCTATTTTCCGGATCTTTTAATATTTATAATCTTAATTCTAAGCTTTTATTTTCTAAAAAATATTTAGAATTTCATTAATACTAAATTTAATAGAAATAAAAAGAATAATAAAGCTTTTATAATTAAAGATAATAAATATTATAATATATTAATCTCTTAAAATATATCTTAGATTAAAGATAATAGATTTTATAAAAAGATTAATTATCTTTAAATATATTAATATAATTCTAATATAATCGTTATTAATCTAATATTTAATAGCCCTATTATATTATAAGAATGAAAATCATTATTTAAAAATTATAAAGAATAATAATATATTTTTTTAACTTTATTAATTATATATAAAACTAATAAGATTATAATAATATTATATCCTTTTAATTAATACCGAATAACTTTTATATGAAATTAATATAATATAATATACGGAATCGGTTTTAATAATTTAAAAGGCAAAATGAAAATGTAGGTTATAGAAATTAATTATAATTATAATTTATAATATTTCTAATATTTAATGGATTAATTTAATAAGAATGAAATAAAGAATTTATTAATAATATTATAAGTAGAAGAAATTAATAATATATTTAATATAATTTTTTATATTTAAGAATAGGATTATTTAATAATTATAATATATAATAATTATAAAAATATAATAAATATTTTCGTTTTTTTATAATATAAAATATTTAAAGGTTTATAAAACGATTATTATAATAATTATATACTCCGTTATTAAATAATAAAATATAATTTAAAATATTCTAATATTAATTCTTTAAGTATTTTATTAAATTAAAATATATAAATTAGATCTCTTATAATAATTACGAATATTTCTAAGATAGATTAATATAAGATTAAAACTTTTAAAAGAATAAAATAATTAAAGTTTCTTATAATATAAGGAATTTAAATTTATGAATTAAGAAATAATTATAAAATTATAAATATGATAGTGGAAGTAAAATAATATAAGATTAAGATTTTTAAAGGTTTATTTTAATCTTTCTAATTAATTAAATATTTATATTTAAATTTCATAAATTTATAATTATATTTATATAAATAAGATAAGGATTAATATTTAATAATCTAATCTTTTTTATAAGCGATTAATATAATAAGGATCCGTTTATTAGATTAATTCCTTAAAAGGCCTCGGTTTTTTAATTTTTAAGGCTTAAAGTTAGATTTTCCGGAATACTTTTCTCTTTTCTTTATTCTTAAACTTTAATTTAGATATTAATGATTTTAAACTTTAAATTATTTATAATTTTTTATTTTTTATTAATCTTATCGGCAAATTCTTTTATAATATATTTTATTAATAAATATATTTATAAAATAATTAATAATCTTCTATTAAATTCTTGGAAATAATCTTCGTATTAAGAGAAACTATTTAAATATTTAATCTTAAAAATAACTTATTTCTATTATTTTTTAATAATAATTTATAAAGTTTAAATATAAAGAAAATTATCTATTAATTATAATAGAAAGTTATCTTTTAATAATAATTTATAGAGTTCAAATATAAAGAAAATTATTTATTAATAATAATAGAAAGTTATTTTCTAATAATAACGAAAAGTTATCTATTAATATTTAATAATAATAGAAAGTTATCTATTAATAATAATAATATTATTATTTTATAAACTTAATAAGATTATTAAATGAATCCCAACTATTATATATATTATTATTTTACGATTCGTAAATATTAGAAATATATATTCTAACTAAATCATATAATATAATATAACGAGATTATCTAAATCTTTAATAAATAAGTGTATTAATTAAAGTATAAAATATAATATTATTCCTATTATAGAGCTATCTAATATAATCAATAAAGAATAAAATTAATATATAAAACTTATTAATATTTAACGTGGTTTATCACCGAGCGGCGCATATCACCGAGCGGCGCACTTCCCCACCACCCATCACTTTGGAACACAATTAAACAACCACAACACAT
>QYAP01000764.1:0-16795 GCA_003988905.1 Hymenotorrendiella dingleyae
GGGGGGTGTTTACAGCTGCGCGAACTGAGAATTGCTGTTTCACGCCTGTCGGGGCGATGTTGGTATATGTTTGCGAGACGATAATGAAGAGATTCTGATCTAACGGCGTGCTGTATGAATCTTGAACTGTGATGCCTGTGATTGTCGGATCCGTGAGGATGTCGGAGATTTTGTAGCTTGTTACTATTCCGTAGGGGAGTTTGGTGAAGGAAACTGTTATGGTTAGTTGTGCTTTTGACTTGGGGTGAAGAGGGGGTAGGTACCTCCTGATTGACTGGTGAGGGTGGTATTCCCGCTTATTACATCGGCGGTAGTATAAGAATACGATGCCGCAGAAGGAGGCGTTACAGTCGTATCAGCCGTAACACCCACAAACGTCCCTACAAAACTGACCACCCCCGTGGTACTTAAATCCAAATGTCCCTCCGTCATACTCCACGGCCTCGGTCCGATAGCATCACTCAACACCACATTACTAGGAACCGTATCGATAATCTTTTCAAAGAGCGTGTAGCATGTATCCTGAAAGGATTGCGCTGAAGACATGGCTTGAAGCGTGGCATTTCCATCTGAGCTGAAAATTCGTAGGTCAGAGTTTGTGGTAGAGTTTAGGCCTACGACGAGAGGACCGCCTTGGAGACCTGTGCCTGTTAGGTATTCGTTTACGCCGGTGTTGTCGAAGATTGCGGGGGTGCTGTCGAAGGGGGAGGAGCCGTCGATGCTGGGGATTGTTAGGACTTGGCTTTGGGGAATGGGGTAGGGGGGATTTACTTGGTGGTTGAGTTTACCACTGATTCCGGGACTTTCATTTGAGTTAGTCACTCATTCAACTTAAAGATACTCAACACAAACCTATATCCGGAAAATTCACTTGATGAACTGAACCCAAAGAATGTCCACAAGCCCTATCAAAAACATCAGTTCCGTACTTTTGGGGAAAGGAGAACAGTATATTCAACTCACACAGCACCAATCATCTCACTCTGACTGAACCCAGCGGCGGCAAAAGCATTAGTCGCGAATTCCAGTGTATCTGTTGGTTGCGGGACACCAGTTGGTCCAGGAGCAGTAGCATCGATCCTTCCAACTCTCAGATTTATGAGACGAGGATTTGGCTCTTCGCAAGAGTTGAGAGACAGCGCTAGTCCCTTAAAAGAATATTAACGAGAGAACATGGCTATGAAGTCGGAGTTTCTTGACTTACAAGTGCAATCGCATCTGCCATTGATAGTTTGGCGCTTACGAGCTAGATTTTTTGTGAGTATGTGAAGGAACTCTTGATACGGGTTGAAAGTATCTTACAGTTGCAAACTATACATACTTGATTAGCCTTGTTTTAGTGATGAAGAGAGAGCAATGGAGAACTCACAGCAGCAAGCGTAGCATTAATAAAATGCAACCCAACATTCTCCGCCCTATCACTCTCAAACCCAATCGAAGCATCCAACCCCCTAAAACCCCCATCAGCAAAAGTCCTCAATCCCACTTCCCCACTTCCCCCTTTCCTCCCCCCTCCCCCTTCCAAAAATCCAAAAATCCAAAAAAAAATACCCAACTCACCCAGTCCCCGCCCCCACATCCGCCGTAATAGCATCATGAAAAATAATCCTCACCCACTCAGCACTCGTCTGCTCGCCCAACTCGGGATCGCTCTGAAAATTGCTACACGGCGTAATAGCCGGGTTCTCAATTCCGTTTTGGATTAGCAGTTGGCGTTCCATTTCTTCGAGTCTGTCGTAGACGGAGACGCCATTTGCGTCGATGACATCTCGGGGGTTGAGAGGGGAGGCGTGGAGGGGGTGGAGGAGAGATAGGGTAAGGAGGATAGGGAGAAGCATTGTGAGAGAAGAGTGGATGGCGAGGAAGAGAATAGAAAGGGAGGAAGGGGAGAATGTGTAGTTATACTTCACCAAAATCTACTAGCACTTTTACTTCTCTCGTATAATCCAACACACCCCAAAATACGACACATCCAAATCTCCATCAAAACCATCCACACCCTCCACAAACACGAGCATTTAGAAAACGCTGAGCTCACCTAAATTATAAATAAGCGAACATGTTGACTTAGCACCTTTCCTCATAAGCTTAAGCGCAACGCAAATAGAAAGTGACGCGCCGCATCTAGTTCATTTGGGGAAGTTCTTCGCCCCCACGTGGCTCGTATTTGAGACCCTTGCTGCATATTTCTATCATTTGGGCGTCTAGACTCTTGACCCTAGAATTTGGGATGGGATTTTGGTAGTTGGTGTCTGCCTGTATTTGGGGGTTTATTTGAGAAGAGTGAATGATCTTAAGGTGGTTGTGGTGATGATGGTTGATGAAGTCCTTTAAAGACTTGAGGTGAAGGTCGATTGGGAATTTGACAATGGGGCGGAACTTATGTTTGCGTGTTGACGGAGTTCTTTTGGATATTGAGGGGTTTTGCTTTCAGTATGAAGAAAAGATCTTGCCCTCAAACAAGTACTGAACAGTTGAGTGGCAGTTATACTTAATCGCCAGACTTTCGTTGTGGTATCGTGCCAACTAACCACTCTGTTGCACTCACTTCAACAAATCGACCAGTTCAAAAGCCAAGCCCCAGAACATCTACCACGCACGATTTCCAATGCAAAGGCCATACGCTGCCTCGTAAAAGCAATTGAACACGAACCCCTCCACCAAGTCAGAGCCGCATCTCAACCCCCAGCTCCCCCCTCCTCGTAAAAACTCAATAGCTTTATCGAAGTGGTGTAGTAAGCACCGAATTGCACACATACAACCCCTTGATACCCCCAAATCAATAGCGTAGTAAGCGGTGAGAAAGTTCAACCGCTACTCAGTCGCACTCGCGACTTTTGAAATGATCGCTCTATGCAAGCAATAGCTTTACAACTTTTCACATAGTATCCCCTCTATACTATCAACCAATCTTCAATCAAAGCGCATCTTGTTCCCATCAACCTCCTTCGAAACCAATAACAAAATAAACATAAACCAGAGGGGAAATTTCATACTGGCTTAGTAAGCTGGATGAGACATGATAAATACGAGAGGAGGTTGTGAGGTTGTGAAAGAGCTATACGAGCAAAAGACCAACACCACTTTAAGAATGGCACAATTTCACCTCATTCAATCATCATAGCAAAATATTTCAAAGGCCCCAAAACGAGCCATCGACTAACTTTAATTCCAACCAGAAAAAGAACAACGAATCTCAACCGACACCAGAAAAAAATGGCATTTGCCATTGAGATCAGGAAAAGGAAAGGCGGGGTAGAGAGATCAAGGAAGCAGCACAGGCACACGGAATAGAAGTCAGAGCACAATAGTAGATATTCGATGAATTAAAAGGTAGGTATAAATTTACATACTTGGACAAATGCAGCGCTCAAAGTGGTATTATGTATGCCCCCGTACGCCAACTTCAGAAACTCGTCATGACGTGAAAGAACCTGGCCTGAACCTCAAATTTACCAACCACCAGAACGCCTGCGCAGATAACTATGGGTTACCAGGAACTGGCGGTGGAGCAGGCGGTGCTAATTGACCTGTGGTGTCATCCAACTGCATCGATCGATAACGCTCGATTTGCTCCTGAGCGAGATTCATTCCCCGGTCTGCAACATTTATCAAGTTTTGAAGCTCTCTCAATGCGTGCTCGTTATGATTGAAAAAGCATCCGTCAATACTACGCTTGGTACTCGAGGTGGTGTTGTGGTGTTTTTGAAAGGTCTCTGCGTCGTAGTCCATCAGTTTTAGGGGTTGAGATTGGTCGTTGGAGTCTTCTGTAGCCTGAACAGAGGAGACGCGATATGACGGTACCTGGTGCCAGCTGCCGATAACTTGTGTGGGAGCCAATGGGTTAGATGAAGACGACGAGACGACGGTGATCGTTTCATTATCTGCCGTACTACTTTCTGCTGATTGATTTAGCGATTCGACGGGTGTGGAGGTAACTTCCATGGGAGGAACGTAAGGAATGACTTTAATGTCTGGATGCATGACCGCTTCAACGAATCGCTGGTCAAACGATTTACTCTCAGCAGTTGGATCAATGAGATCGTAATCAGGATGTGACGATTCTCGGTGGGGTTGAAAGTCATCATATCCTAAACCTGTTGCTCGTAGAACTGATAGATCCAGCTCTTCCATCTGCAACAAGCTCTGGGCGACCCAACATGCAGTTTGTGGCTTTTCAGTGTTGGGGTGACCAATCCAAAGCGAGATATTGTCAAGATCAGAAGCACCATATACTTTGATGTACACCTCAAGTAGATAAAGTTCCTTCAAGGTTGCCGAACAATCATTGATGAGTGCAACAAGCTCATGAGGGTCGATATCAACACGCTTTAGTTCCACAAATCGTAAATGACTGAAATTTTGGGTGGTGTCCAAGGGATAGGGCAAGGAGCGCATTCTCCACTCGGGTAAAGCCACTCTATGACGATGCCTTCGTTTCATGATGTCTCTTTTCACATTCCAGCCGATCAAACACAAGCTCTCCAGGCGGGTGGCTTTTCGAATCAAGAACCAGAGGTGTTTGTTGAACGGTGCCGAGCGGGGTTCTTGTCTTTTGATAGACATGACCAAACTTTCTAGTCCTCCAAAGATCTCCATGGCGTTGCCCAGGTCTATTGGATTGTTGCAAATGTTATTAATCGTCGTATCGCTGGCATGGTCAATTACGAGCGTGGAGAGCGGAGTATGATCTTCATCCCGCATCGCCAAGCAGGCAATTGTCGTTGCCAGTAAAAATGTAGATGGGGAGCCCTGTGTTCCAACAACTTGATATGGCAGATTCATCTTGAACCGGTGCATGTTGGGTAAGAATTGAAGAGCGCTCTGCCACAACCATATTAGAAAGTGACAACCAAAACGAGATATCATTGTGCTAATACCTCTAAAACAACACGGAAATCTCGTTCATTGAAAGTTGATTCGCCCATACAATATTTGCGAAGCGATTCTAAGAGAGGGTTCAGTTCGGGTACTTTTGAAGCAAGGCTTGAAAACCATTCGGTAAGGCGAGTTATTTCATCTGTGGATGATGATTAGCATATTTCGCAACGACCTTGGATCACATATCTGCCAACACAACTAGGAAATAATACGTCATGAATAGGGACCATAATATTTGAAGAGCATATGTGAAGGCAAGACAAAGCATACCTTCGTCTCGTATTACCATCATATCCAGATAGACAGCTTCGCAAAGGTGCCCCAGTCGGTGTAATGCCTGCGTATCCATTGTGCTACTCCGCTGAAAACATCCGTACTCGAATTTAATAGTCTTCATGACAAACGGTCGCAGGGCCTCGTCAAAAGCCCTGCAGACCAGGCGCAGAGGCAGGATGGTATTCTTCTCCACTCGGCAAAGGGAGACATCCCACTGAAGTATCAACCCTAGAATTTCGACGGGAAGCTGATCCATTGTGCTGGAAGTAAGGACAGGCAAGCTAAAGGGCCGCAGGAGGGAAACGAAATAGGATAGGCGGATTGTAGCTTTGGTCGTGCGAATGCGGGTTGCGTTTGCGGATGACAAGGCTGAGGTTGGAGGAGAAGCGCGGCGGTCAGCATGATAGCGATACCAGTTCCGGCTGCCGAAAATACTGGGTCCGGATCAACTCTTTTACCGGACTCCACTTTTCGGGGTCAATTTCGCTAGCGCAAATAAAACGATTGAATTTTAAGAATCTGCAAACTCGAAGAGAGCTGTTTCATTTCAATGTTCACCCTGTGTTAATTCTATCCTCTCTTCCATCGTTATCCCTTATCTTGATTCAATGAACGCCAAAAATATGGTATCACCAAGCGTGCGAGTGCACAAAAGCAAGGAAGCCTTGGCTATTACGTCTACGCGCGGTCAAGTCAGAAAAGAAAGGCAATAATGCCCAGTACCGATTGTTCCAAGTGGGAAGGCATTCAAGCAATCGATTCTCTACATATTCGAGACCTTTTCTTGGTAACCCTCTCTTGCGCTCTATTTTTTTTTTCAAGTGCGGCTATTGTTGATAAGAGTTCGGGAACTTCCCCAGGAACTTCTTGCGAATTTATGGGTTACCGGTAGCTTCAAAGTACTAAGAGTGTTGGTCCGTATAAATAGGTGGTACAAAAGTCTATGGCATTCTTTTTTCGTACGCTTTTGAATGGTAGACAGACGTGTTCTTGAATTGCTGCTTACTTCAGCTTTGCACTCCTAGAAAACATCTTCCATCAAGAAGTCCAAAGAGAGTAGCTGTTCCGCAGTGTCTTTTGAGAAAGGTATTTTCTGAGGCTTATCTTTCCAGCAGTCTGGAATACAATTCGCAAGTCGATTCGTAATGCTTGTATGCAAAATCCTAAGCTAGCCTGTTTTCCGCAGAGTAGTAGTGTGCTTACTCATGTTTGGGTAACCGAACAGCCCCCCCTAAGGCTAGGAGATAACGACATCTAGCTCCCTCTCCAAATCGGTCATGTCAAACAATCCATTACCCCGTCTCATTTCGTCCTCGCTTCATGGCGATTTGTTATTGTTCAACAACCTAATGGACAACAAACATCGCATGAAGCCACGACGAAGTTTCAAAGTGAAGGCGGAGGGAGTCAATACGTCGACTTAGAGCTCGAGGCTCTTGGAACCTGTCAAATCTCCACTAAGATAAGAGGTTACACCGCGCCACGCAGCAAGCTGTCAACTAGAGGCGGCGAGTAGGAATCGGACGAATAGTTAAAGGGCAACGGCCGGCCTCCTGCAGAATTAGGGGTCGAATTTGCCGTGCAAGTATCCGATTCCTGTCGCGTAGCTTATACACAAGGGGAGCCGACCTGTATGTATGTCGAGCACCAAGGCCAAGCTTTTGACCTCAGGCAGGGTAGGAGTAGAGTATATCTGTTGCCGTGCTACGGTCGGATTGCCACATGGATATTTCCCTAAGGTACTGCTCCGATTAGAGCCCAAGATAGATGGTGAAGAGAGACTCGGGACGGAACTATGGCAGACGTCGTGCTATGCTGGACACAAAGTTCTCCGATTCAGCTAGACAGGCTCATCAACCACGTTGCGGACGGTAGTTCGTACTAGTCTTCCGATTTGCACGTAACGAGTAGTACAGGAAGGAAAAGGCATCTCTATGCAGATAGGAGCCAGTCTACAGTTGATGTGCACCGCGATACTCGTACGGAGCACTTTAAAAATCATCGAGAATTTCGGATGCTCGGCTTGGTGGATGCAAGAAAGACGATATCGTGGATATGGGAGGCCAGAGGCCCACCAAACGATGCAAACTTGAGGCTGGAGGAGGGAGGGTTCAGGGGTCCACAGAGCAGTTCTTCAAATAACAGATCTGCAGGTGTCTGCATCTGCAGCATCTGCATCGCTGAACAGGCGGGCATCAGCGCAGCGGACTGCGGTCGGGGTTTTCTTCTCGTACGAGCCTGGCCACGCTACCGTATCTCCCCCCCTTTTCCCCTCTTCGCACCACGCCCGAAAAGCACCCCTCGTCTCAATTCTCAAAACACACAACAATTCTCTTTCGCGTCCCTTTCGTTCGTTTGCCCCCCCTCACTCTCGCTTCTACCGCCCGACTAGAGTATAGACTATCGCCAGACTATCGTCGTCGCCAAACCGCTCACACTCGTTTCCTTTTGCTGCTTGCTCTGCCAGATACCCAGATACCTACCGCACTCCGTACCGCACCCAGGCTTGTGGTCTTACTCTACCAGATTATTGCCCACTCCCAATTTGCGACATTGCATACGACTCTCCATCCGCCGCGAATCTTCGTCGCCATTAATTTGCTTGCGCTACATACGAGACCCGCCCACCACGCTGCTCGCCCACTACCGTAATCCTCTGTGCGTTCCGACCGACAACCTCCAGCAACCACCAGAAGCTTGGAACTTTAATCGCATTCATCCACCAAATCGCTGAGCTGCCCGAACCACCCTCCAACGCCCCCAAGCAACGCCCCCAAGACTTTGGTGACCTCGGTGACCTTGATGACCTTGGTTTCAGAACCGGAAAATCCTACAAGCATTGCTGCTCCGTACATGAACGCTGCATTCCGCTGTCGCCCCCGAAACCGAGAGCCGCCCCGTCCCTTAAACGCACACTGGTCTCTTGAGTCTAACTGACTGGACTGTGCCTCAGCTCCTCCAAAACTGTTCTGCTGGCCAGGCGTCTGTTTGACCACCTTGACCCCCATTACCACCACTCAATCCGAATATTTGTCTGCGACTACATTTCGTACCATGCTCATCTAGTCTACCTTCGTTTTTCAGCTTCAGCGGCCTGAGCTGTCATGCAAGGTCCCACGTTGACAATGCCGTCGGCCTTGAACTCCAACTCTACCTTTCCACGCTCCCATTCGTCGCCCAATATACCAGAGTTGGGGACCAAACAGACCTCGACTCGGCAAGATGACGGCCTCCCACGATCTGCGAGCTACAGTTGTATACCGTCTCTGGAGCCGCAAATTCCTGATGAGAAACAATTACAAAGAGTAGCGACGGCCGAGGCGTCACTACAATCTAATAAGGAGAATCAGACATTGAAGAAAAAGGATCCCAACATTAGCAATCGATCAAACAAGGAGAAGCTGGAGGATGGGGCAAAGTTGGAGAGGGTAGGGAGAAGGAAATCATTGGTAGCCCGACCCAAATCTTGGATACAACGGGTGAAGGGTTCACCAGAACGACCGACCCCCTCAGAAATACCCAACAGCACACCGGCAGATGCTCCACCAGTTCCTACTATTACGAAGAATGCTCGGGATAACAAGGCCAGAACGGTGTCAGGGTCGTTTGCAACTTTTGCGAGAAAGTCATGGATGAGTTCGTCAAGATCCCCATCTCCAAATCGTATCACCGAAAAGGGTCCGGAGGATGACAGTCAGGCAGGCGATTTGGAAGCAGGAGAAAAACCATCACCCTCTCGCCGCCGATCAATTGTAATGAACCCGAAATTGGATAAAAATCGGCGAAGTAAAACGGCAGAGAACCTATCAGTCCCCCAACCCAGACCAACTTCTACTTTGATGAAGATAAAACAAAGACCTCAGAGCGTGTTTATGAATATCGCAAACTTTGCTTCGACCAATTCTTCTACCAGCAGTCTCCCAAGCAGCTCTCTAGACAACCGTTCCACGCCCAGGACCTCGACAGATAAAATACCACCTATTCCAACTGCCCCGTCTACAGAAAGGCTCCAAAATCTTGCCTCTAATGGTACTAAGCGACGCGACGAACTATGGTCGGCATTCCGCTCTATTGACAATGATTTCACCAAATTCCAAGCGAAAACCTGGTCATTGAAAACGAATGTAGTCAGGGCGTCCCTTCTCCCATTCCTAAGAAATCATGCAACACATCCCTCTAATAAGGATCTCCGACCCGAAGATCTTGACCGGCGAGTCATGATATTGAATAAATGGTGGACAGGACTCTTGGAGGTACTCGATGGGAGGCAGAACCAAACAGTCAGTGGGGTGGACCGACCAATATTACTCGATGCATGTTACGCTATTATGACTCGACCGGAATGGAGAGCGGCGCCATCCCAATTCGCGCCTCTGGCAGAAAGATATCCAAACATATCTGAGGAGACCAAGGCTCTCCCACGCAAAAAGTCGTCTGCCTCTCTAAACTCTTCGGTTAGCCAGTTTGTAACTGAGTCTGTTTACCACAATGTGCGGAATATGTTCGTCCAGAATCTTCTGACCCAGATGAGTTATGCGGTTGACAAGATGTCACTGAGGCATGCACCAGCGAGCCTCGTGACATTTTGTGGTAAAGCGGCTGCATATGCCTTCTTTTTCGTGCCTGGGGTAGCGGAAGTCCTGGTTAGGGTCTGGAAATTGCAGGCTGATGTCTTGCGAAGGGTATCGGATGAGATGGGAATGCCTAGACGAGTCAGCAAAATGGACACAGATGAAGTAGTGGCAGCTTTTCCGGCGCATATTCACAAACTGGGATGGTCTTCGGTGAAATCGATGTCCAACTACTTGCACCAAAACCCGTTCTTGCCAATCATGGTCTCGAAAATCCCATGGTATGGTCCTTGGGTGGCAAGATGGTGTGGGAGAGATAGTGATATGTTTTTCGTGTTCGCGAAACATTACCATGTGCTGGCAGAGGAGTTTATGGTTCCAGAACTTCCTCTGGCCAGCAAGGCTCGTGCACCAGGTATGTTTAAATAGTTGAAATCATCTTACAGCTATGCTAACCAAACCGCATAGGATTCATACTCGTCTCAGCGCAGATTTTGACAGCCTTGGATGCGACAATTCACCGACAACCGCCAGCTGACCCCATACCTATCACTTTTGACGATGTGCTCGCTGGTGCCGACGCTAGCGCTGCGGCTCTTCCAATGCCTTCCAATAACTCTGCTAGGCCCATGGCCGAAAATCGACTAATAATGCTCCTCCGTGATTTCATCTCCGAACGACCTTCTGATTTTGAAGTAGCTCGAATTACCTTTGCGGAAACTTTTGCCAAGATGATGCAAGCCACAGCTCGAAGGACTTCACTGTTCGACCATAACGCGTGTTTTGTACTATGTGATTTTATGGAAGAGGCGCTGTCTATTTTTGTGCGGTTTTACCATGCTCATGCTTTGGAGTCTGATTTCATCGACTGGTATTTCTGGTTGGATGTCTGCAAGAAGATGCTGGAAAGTGAAAACAGCATGTCCGAAATCCGTCTCTTCTCCTTTCTATTCGGTTCATGGAATGTAATTGCAAATGACCAACGTAGAAAGGAGGTTGTTTGTTTAGAGTGGTTGTTGACTGAGGAGACATTTGAGAGATTTTTTAGCCATTGGTGCCCGATGGTTCGAGCGTATTATATGCGATTTTTGTGCTGGAGACTTTGTCGGGATGATGGAGAAGCTTCTGACCTCGATACGTATGTTGACCGACTCTTGTTTAATTTTATATAAGCATTCCTGCTAACCAGTCGCAGCAAAATCTTTTCGATTGTCTCGACAAGGATAAAGGCTTCATGGGCTCATTACTTGCATCTCAAACAAGTCTCAGAGAAGGCAAACACCTTACCCCCCTCAACAGCACCATGTCATCCAGCGCCAGGTCGCCGCCTACTCATTATTCGAAATGACAATCAAGTTCCAGCTGTAAATCTCTTCATGGGGTTCGATGGCCTACCTGCAAGTGGCGGTTCCACCCAATCTACGGCCTACAAACGTCATTCGTCTCTTGCGAGTCTATCCAATGTTGAAGTTTTCGAAGCTTCATCTCCAAAATCAAGCTCCGACTCGCCATCAAAGAAACGCTGGACTTTTATGGGAAAGATGATCCCCTCCACGCTCACTGCTACCGACGGTTCGTCATCGAGTAAATCTAGACCTTCTACACCCCCAAAAGCGCAAAATCTTGAGGAGGCACGCCGCGAAATTGCCATGGCGCGCACCAGACCCCAACTCCATAAACAAACCTCTAGCTCAGATAGCGAGACGCCCCCCTCTACTAGTAATCACCGCGCGTTCAGCTTCAAGTTCAGTCTGGAGTGGAGTCAGCATTTTGAGAAGCCGCAGGGACAGCAACTTGTAAATGGAAACCTTGTGGGCGCGAGAGGAGGTGCGGGATTCAATATTGGATCAGAAAGGCGTCTTTCCCCACCAAGGCTGCCTGCTGCTGCTCAAGCTTGGCTGGGTGCGAAGATTCCTGGCATCAGCCGAGAAGTGCTTGCTAAAGACCCCAGTGCGATCGAACAAGATGTTGAAGGAGGCGTCAGAACAAGTGACAGAGTGGCCAGAGCAAGATATGCTGGCCGAGCCTTGGCCGAATGGGGACTTATAGTTGCCGAATGCAACAACTTCGTCGATAGACGTAGATCCGAAGGTGTGCCTACCTTGAAATGGGTCGAGGTACCGACATTGGGGGTGGAGGGCTTCCGAAAATTTGGGTAATCGACCTCCTCCGTATCGCCGCATTGGAAAACCTTAGCGCAAAATCGCCATTACGAGAAGCGCCAGCGAGTTTAACGACTGTTTTTTGTATATGTCATCCTCATCAAGCGAGTCGATCTGGCATTTGAACGCGTAGGAAATCGTTCAAAATTTTCTGCATAGCCTTGGTGTTTTGGGGTTTCTTCTTCTTCCGTAGCGTCTCTCTTTTTTTTACTAGTTTTACATATTATTAGTGCTCTTTTGTTTTCTTTCATTATTTTGTACATGAGATAAGGCGGACTGTGTATTTGGTCCTCGTGCTTTTAGCCAACCAAAAGAATTGAAATATCCCGTGTGTTTTATAAAGGTGTGTTGATTGGATTTTATTTTGGGGGGGATAAGGGGGGGGTCGGGCGAAAGCAAGGGACTATAGAATGGATGGATGGTGGGGTTTAACCAAGATGATTGAGACTTGAGAGGAGGGAACATTGGATGGATACGTAGAATAGTGGAATTAATCACGGGTTGGGGCTACAATTTTTGGGATCTTGGTTGTTCTGATGCTTTTGTGAAGTGGTTACGTTGTGATGTTGATTAATGAGGACCAGGGCCTTTTTCGAAACGGAAATGGAGAGGGGAAGGCCGCCAAGGGTTTTAGGTAAGAGCTTCCACGTTTCCTGGTCTTGTAAATGCTTGTTTTTGTTGTTCATTGATTCTGATTCAAGGCAAGCTGCGTTCTCTCAGAACTCTGTCCACAATAATAGTAACGCGAATGCAGATCAGGTGAAATGATATTCTATTTATGGCTTCGAAGTATTACTGTTAAGAGTTTAGGCAGGCTCTCATCTATTGGATATTAGTAATAAAGCTATTGCCTCTCATATATAACCCTGCTCCTTCCCACTACTTCAACAAGGCCAGAATAAGATTTCGCTACTGCCTCCTTTACGCCTCAAGCACTAGCTTCGTACAATCTCTCACAGATTCGAGCTTCGAGTTCTGCCGAGGCCGTAACTCCGGCTGGATTGAGCTTCGTATCCATATTCCTTTATCATCTTCTCTGCAGCTGTTTCCCCAACCAAGTAAGCTGTACTTTGCGTATGGTTACTATAGATTTCATTAGTACTTTTCACAAAGCTTCAAGTTCACTTTCATTCGGCTCTGGGAGATAATACTTACTTGGGCAATAGAGGAATGACACTCAGATCAACGACTCGAAGATTTTTTATCCCGCGTAGTCGGAAATCGATGTCTGTGGAGGCTTTTGGATCGTCGGGCTTTCCCATCTTGACTGTACTGCACATGTGCCATGAGGAAGCCATGCCTTTTGCGCAGATTTCCTGGTTGTGGGAGTTCGTTAGCACTTGACTCTATTTTGCATACCGCGAGATTACAACTGGAGACAGAGCAACTTACCCAAATATCCTCATCACTCGCGTTCACCCCGCCCTTTGGACCTCCCACCATTTCTACGGTATTCTTCTTGAAAACTGGTGCTTCAAGCAACATCATCAGTTTCCTCATACCCTCAATTAAGACTCTTCGGTCATATGGATGCTCCACGAGTCTTGCGTCGATGATCGGTGAGTCTAGGGGGTTGGTGGAGCGCAGGGTTACGCTGCCGTGGGATTGGGGATTCATGACGAAGGCGAAGGCTGTGAGGTAGGAGTCTGTTGGTTTGAGTGTGTAATCTCCCAGGAAAATCGGTGGAGTATTCTACTTTTTATTAGATGGAGCATTATAAAAAGGGGAAAGGAACTTACCGTAGCGAGCTCAAAATGCGGAATCGTCTCTCTCTGCAAATGCTCTTTCGTCTCCTCATCCAAGTCCTGGAACTCTTTACTCTTCACAATCTCCTCGCTCTTAAAATACCCCATCGGATTAGAACAATAAACACTATTCAAAAGCCCCCTCTTATCCTTCAAATACTGCTCTCTCGTTATCTTCATCTCTTCAAGCGCTACACTACCATCATAAGCCATGCGATCATTCGTGCCCTCCTTCAAAATAAGCGTTAGCCCGCAGAAAGAGTGATCTTGCATATTCCTCCCAATCTCAGACATCTCATGCACAATCTCGATGTTGTGTTTTTCGAGTTCGGATCGAGGTCCGATTCCCGAGAGGAGCAGGATTTGAGGCGTGTTTATGGCGCCCGAAGAGAGGATTACTTCTTTTCGGGCGTGGATTTGTTGGCCCGAGGTGGTGAGGACGCCGTAGGCGGTTTTGGTGGAGGGGTTGATGAGGATTTTGTGGATTTGGGTGTGTGTTTTTATGTGTAGGTTTGGAGGCGCGTTTTTGAGGTAGGCCGTGGCGGTTGTGCGGGAGCCTTCGTACATGCAACCTGCTCCCAGGCCCATTCCGAGGGGATAGCCATTATTAACTTGAGGGTTTAATTTAGTTTTGCGAGATCAGAGTCTTGGGATTGCGAAGGAAGGCATACCGTCTTTGTTTACACCCATTCCAACTTCGTCCGCAGCAACAAAAATATCCTCCAGTCCTCGTTCCCATGGATCTGCAAAACTCAAATGCAAAGGTCCCTCACTTCCATGATCTTGAAAAAGTCAGTACGCACTCCATACCACCATCATCTCCAAAGAATTCTCATTTTCTTCCTTCACATACCCTCAGCCTTCGGATCAATCCACCCCCTCTGCCCCTCCCCCATCCCATGATACGTCTCCACCCTCCCCACCCTCTCCTTCACCCCACCCCTCCCCTCAAACCGCCACGCCTCATCACCCACTCTCCTCGCCCACTCATCATAATCATCCTTAGCGCCCAAAATCCAACAGCTGAAATTAATCGCCGTGCTCCCGCCTAGTCCCTTTCCGCGCGAATAATCTATCTCCTGGTTTTTGAGGTGGGTTTGGGGGGAGGTTTTGTAGCCCCAGTTTAGAGAGGGCTCTGAGAAGGCTAATGTGAAGCGGTCCGCCGGGATGCTGTAGGAAGGGGAGGTGTTGGGGCCGCCGGCTTCGAGGAGGAGGATGGAG
Source organism: Hymenotorrendiella dingleyae (assembly GCA_003988905.1). NCBI lineage: Eukaryota > Fungi > Ascomycota > Leotiomycetes > Helotiales > Helotiaceae > Hymenotorrendiella > Hymenotorrendiella dingleyae. Next base: position 14,857 of record QYAP01000764.1, read on the forward strand.
GGGGAGAAGGGGGTGCGGGAGAGTCGGGAGGCTAGGGCGCAGCCGGAGGGACCGGCTGGGGCGTGTTAGTTGGTGGAATTGGGGGAGGGAGGGAGGGAGGGGATGTACCGCCGACTATTATGAAGTCGTATTCTTCTGGTGTCGAGCCCATTGTCGAGTTCTTTTGTGACTTATGAAGTGTAGAGTTTGGTAGTTTTCACTTCAAACTTTCAAGCTGGAAGGAGATCGTGTTCGGGTGTAACGACTGAGAGAAGATTTTCGTATTCGTGGGGTTCTGGTATATATCAGTAAGCTTGACTGTAACGAATAAGCAATACAAATTTCCAATCCTCACTTGTTTGTATTGGTACTCATAAAAGAAATCTGACGTCAAGTCTTGAGAAATGAAAGCACTTTGAGGTTGACAGTCAGTGAGGAGAGGAAAGTGACTTCAAGGTAAATCCAATCGAAGATACTCTTGCCTCACTTACTCCAACTTAGAAATCAAACCCCTTACTCAGCGACTTGCATCGCCAAGGTAAGCTATCACCCCGCCTTTTCACCAAGGCCTTGTCTACCCATTCATCTTCGGCTTTGTACAGTACAAGATACACAAATACAAAGAAAAGAAAGGGGCAATCTCACCTCAGAGCACCTCTTCCTCAATAACTCTCACCAGTTAAACACTCCCGAAAATCAACCGTAAGACCTTTACCGAGGAAAGAAAGGGGCTTCGCAAACTTCAAAGATAAATTAAAAAAGAAAGACAATCCTCACGATATATAGATTGCAGGTTATGTAACCCCACTGCGGGGTACCGAATCGGTAGTCTCCACTAGCATCATCCAAGCCCATTGAGGGGTACTGCCGGACTCCACAGTTTCGAAATTCCGCACAAAAGTGTACCAAGACTAAGTGCTGCTTGCTGGTTCTGATTGTTTTGCTTGTATACGAGGTGTGCAGATATGCCGTTCTCGTCAGCCGCAAAATTTGCTTGAAGAGGTAAGCTGGATGTGAGCTAGGGATGCAAGGGTGCGGAAGTCCGGGGTGGTACTGGTGGGTTGGGGCTGATATGCACGTGGGGTTTATCTTGGGGGTGGGGGTGTTGTGCTGGTAAAGGGTTGTTTGTGAATGAGTTGTGGAATTCTAAGGGTGGTTTGTTGTTTATATTAGAAATCTACCGAATTAATCGGAATATAAAAAACCCCATTCTCGCCCGATTTAAGGTTAATTGTGTTAGGTTATGAGAGAGAATTAAGGTTAAATGAAAGAGGATCTCCCGTTTTCGGGGCGCCTATCATTTTGACCTCTATTGTGCTAGATCATCGCACAGAATCAAGATTAAAACGGGCGAAAATGGGGGTCTCATGTTCCAATTAATACAATATGTAAGTCGTCTTTCAAACTGTTATTTAAGTCCTAGTAGTAATAGTGATCGAGCGTTGTGTTCATAAGTTTTTTTTGCCGTGGCTAACCCCCGGGAAATAATTCTCTCACAACTCTCTTACCCTGTTCTAAGATAAAAAAAGAGAAATTTTGTGATTGAGAATTCACGTCGTTAGGGCTTAGTGTTGAAGATTAACTAAGCAAATATCTTTTTTTGTCCCTAATCTAGGGGCTTTTACATTTATCAATTCTTTTCTATAGGGAAGTCATTCTCCACAACTCTCTTACCCTGTCACCATACCCAAAAACCAAAATGAGTAACTGTAATAGCAACATGAATCTCGATCCGAAGTCCTAAACAAAGCCAAAGTCAAATCCGAAGCCACCCACTTCAAACGATGCCTTTTGAAAACATGAGACAGGATAACGAGGTACAGTATTTTCAAGGGAACTTCACTTGAATTTGAGGAATATGCTAAGAGTTGGGGCCACAGCTCGTGGCACACTTAAGCGAGAACGTCGAAAACTACCCTACTTTTTTAAATTTAAATTAAAAACCCAACTTCCATTATTT
>QYAP01000765.1:0-16695 GCA_003988905.1 Hymenotorrendiella dingleyae
TGCGACGAATCGCCGACTGAATCTAGGCTCTGGAATAATATTGCAATTCCAGGTTCGTAGAGGGCACCACGTACAGGTGTTCAGTCATCGCCCTCCTCGCTCCCTCAGTCGACGTCCCAATTGCTTCGGGCGGTGCCGCTAAGTGGGGGAGCCGTTAAGCTTTACCTTCTCCACTTTTGAAGATATTAATATATTTAAACGTGCGTACCCACCCCCACTTCCAAAAGAAAACTCCGCCTCCCGTCTCCCTTGTCCCTTCCGTTGAGACCATTCGTAGTTCGTCCCATTTGTTATGGGTCAATACTTCGTGCGTCCCATTTTGACTGGGCAAATGTTGACAAATTCCCCCAATAGGGCCACGCCGATCTCACATTATCGAATTGTTGTGGAAATACTTCTGCCACTCGGAGCCGGACCCGAGCGACGAGAGTGGGAGTGATACTGCGCAGGTACCGTACAGTAAATTACTTGAGTGTGGGTGGTCCGCGGTCTCCTTAAGTAGGAACGGATGGCTTTACTGGACCATATCCTTATTCCTTCTCCAGCTCTAGTAAAAATAGCATTTGCGATATTTAGTTTCGAAATAGGGTCGATTTGATTAGATGAAGAGGGTAGTCGAGCAGGTAGGTGAAATTCAATTTGGATTGTCCTTGAGTTTTTCAACCCCCACCACCACCAGGGGAGATTTTCCTAAAGAAGTTACTTTGTACGGATTCAATGCTGATAGGCAGGGGAGTACGAATTCAATACTGTACCGGCACTGCAGGTCGTTGTTTAATTCCCGGTGTACTGTAAGGTCCGCTACCTGCATAAGGTGTGCGCAACACCGGCTGTCGATACCGAGGAAACTCACTGAACTGCTGGAATTAGATGGAGGCATGAGGGTTTTTGAGAGTGCATTCTATTCAAAGGTAGCGGCGCTGAGTTATACACTACATATGTACTTAGTGTTAGTAAGTGTCTCCTACCAATCTATTACCCAGTTGTGAATTGTGGGTGTCATTATGTGATTTCGGTGAGTTTACTCACAGGAGAAGTGATAAAGACAATGGGCATAATAAAGCCTTTTTGAATCTGGAGGTTTTGAGATGAATACGAGGAGAAAACAAGAGCTTTATTCTGTCAGCTTAATCGGCCCTTGATCAGCCCTAAGTTGATTGTGTATTGTTTTGGAAAATTGAAGATATGATTTCAGCACGCAATCCGGCATTACAACGGGCAATCAGGACTGGATCTGATGGGACTTACAAAGGGTTGACAGCTCGGCTTGGACGACCCACTCCGAAGCGATCATATAGCAGGGGTTTTTTTGCTGCAAAAACAGGGGGAAAAGAGTCTTAACGGCGTAAACCCCCCTGTGTTTCGTCCAATCCGATGCGTCAACCCTTTGTACTTAGGCTCTTCAGTTGCCCCTGTTAGTTGATAACTAGGGTACGGAAAACGACCAGCCTTGAACTCGTATCTCGGGCGACCCCAGGAACTTCTGCGTGGGCACTGGACGCCGACGCACCCAAACCGTCAACTTGTGGGCCATCTGACGCATTCAATTTCTCAACAGTTTTCTCTCGGAGCGCCTACCGTCTAAAAACTAGCTTATTTCATCATGATATTCAATAGCTTATAAAACTTTGGGATTTCCCTCTGTTGACTCACTCCTTCACACTTCGCTCATTTGAACTTCTCGGTATACTTAAATAATTTCAAGTAATCATGAAGTCTGTCTCTACTCTTTTGTCGGTTGCTACTCTAAGCATCTTCGGAACCGTCAATGCCGGAACATACTCCCCGAGTGCCGAATTGAATGCATTGGTCGATAATGCCAACTCAAACTTGATGGATATTCTCGAGGCACGTGTCGGAACGGGCTCTAACTGCACATCTGAAAATGTGGCCGTTCGCAAGACTTGGTATGCGTAAAGAGTTGGCTTGTGGGGAAACTTTGCTGACTTAAATTTCAAGGGCGGCTCTTTCTTCAACCGAGCAGAAAGCATATCTCACTGCTGTTCAATGTTTGATGACGTTAGATCCAATAACACCATTGTCCGTTGTTCCAGGTGTAAGAAGCCGTTTTGATGACTTTAGTGAGTCAATTTTCTTTTCCTCCTCGGTCTATGGCATTGAAATTCCCCAAATTCTCCATAATTATCAGCACTGACCAATTATTCTCTTTAGCCGCAACTCACGTAAACCAGACCCAGACTATTCACTGGACGGTAATCTTCTCTCCCGCAGTTCAATTCAGCACAGCACTGACATGAAAATAGTCTACCTTCTACGGATTCCATAGATACTACACTTGGGCCTTTGAGCAAGCCCTCCGCAATGAGTGTGGCTACACAGGTTATGCACCGTACTGGGATTGGTCACTTACCGATACCGTTGCGGAAAACCCCTTATTCAACGGCACGGATCTCTCTATCGGCGGAAACGGTGCGTACGTCGAGGACTATTCGTCATACATCATTATCCCAACGCCGACCCTCGTCAACATTAGTGGCCCAACCGGAACAGGAGGTGGCTGCATTACCTCGGGCCCCTTTGTGAACCTTTCGGTCAACCTTGGGCCCTACGGTCAACCTGTAGATGATGGATTTGCCTACAACCCTCGCTGTTTGACACGCAACTTCCGCGATTCTATCCTTCAGACTGATCTCAGCTACGAAAATATAACAACGATTCTTCAGAAAGAAGACTTGCAAAGTTTCAGCGACTTGATGGGTGCCAGCAACGGGTAAATTTGACCCTTCATCATGAATTTGAAAGAAAAGAGATACTAACATCCAACAAGGCTCCACAGCAATGGTCACACTGTTATTGGAGGCCAACAAGATGACTTGTGGGTCTCAGCTTCTGACCCATCCTTCCAATTCCATCACGCTGCCATTGACCGTGTTTGGTCGCTCTGGCAAGCTCAGAATCAAACTGTTCGAATCGAGGAGGTGTCCGATACTTTGACAATTAAAAATGGAAAGTTATGACTATGCAATAGATACGCGATTTAACTAACATTTACTCCAGAGCCTGCTTCTGCCAACGGTACTTGTAAGTATAAATACTTAGTATTTAGCAATTTTCAATCTTTCTTCCAGCGAGTGCTAACGTACCTCTTTTCTAGTGTCGACCCCGATTGATTTGGGATACAACGGAGTTTCTTACACGATCGGCGAGCTTTCATCTACTATTGATGGCATCTTCTGTTACATCTACGAGTAGAAAAATTGTGGAGAAAGATTGGAACTTTCCAATTTTTAATGAGCTGACGAAAAACGAGCTACGATTCCTTGAGGGAGGGAGTAATTAAGCCTGTATATACTGGATGGTTGTATATAATAATAAATATAATAAGTCGCTAGTCGGAATTTGGTTCTTGGTTGTCTCCCCTCCTAAGCCGAGTGCTCATTGGTATATATGATTTTTCTTTCTTTGGTTGGCGAAATGTTATCGGACAACTTTGTAATTCGGCAACGGCTTTTCATTATGCCCAGTGATCTGAAGAAATCGAGCAAGTCAACTACTGTGTTGCCTCCCAAGTTCTTCGGAATGTCAAAGTCATACTCTGCATCACCTGAATTCTCCCAAACAATCTAGCAGTCTTGAGAAGAAATTGTGCGAGGGAAATTTAGAACGCGCCATCTCATACTCTCGGCGACCAACAGCCAACGGAAGGAGAACTGGGATCCTATTGAGGGAATAGCTATCATCATGCATGGTCATGGTAGTGCCTTTGGAGAAAACTCACCACCCATATCCAAATAATCCAAATTTCAGCTGCGACTTGAACTCCTCTTTTTGTGAAGCAAGCGGTAGGCAAAACCTCTTCAAACATCGACGCAACTTCTAAAGAAATCTTTCAGTCATCTGTGTGGCTCCATATTCAATTTCATCTCCGAAGATGTCTCGCAAAGATATTTGAAAGAATGGAAAAGGAAGGCACTAATTCTATGGAGCACAACTGTGCAAGTACAGTACTGTATAACAAATCGATGTTTATCTCCCCAAATGCCATATTGGGTATTTTCTTGGAAATTGACGATGATAACCTGCAGCGTCGCAGGTACGTTCAGGCTTTTCTCCTCCCAGCAACGTAAAGCCAATAGGTTAAGTCTTATTGCCAGACGCTACATCTTGCTCCGCGGTCGCTTTCGTTTTGGCTTCAAACGCTTGTTCCCGTGTCAGTGATGCCCACGCATGGTATAAGTAGTCACCCTATGCGATCTCATTAGCTTAGTTCTTGGCCGATAACAGCAAAGTAGATTGTCTTAATAGATACGGAAAGACTTACGAGGAGTATCAAGATTATGCCTTGAGGATACCAAGAAAAGGTAGCCTTGAACAACCAAGGATGTTTCGAAACGAAAATGTGAAACATGCGATCGAATGCTATCCATAACAAAAAAAAGCCAGATGGCATGTATTCCAACATAGCAGTTGCGGGTCAGAGCCGTAATTTCGATCTTCGAGAGAATAGAAAGACGTAGGGGAAGAAAGACCCAGACTAAGTAGCAATATTATGGACTGTTGAGAAGCACATGGCCGACAATCCGAGATAGTAGTATTTGTTTGTCGACATTTTGAAGATTTCTTGCGATGTTGCTACTTGCAAAGTGGTTGGCGGTGAGATGAAGTCGCTATTCGGAATAACAAAAATCCACTTACGTAAGCCAGGCCCAAATCATCAGACCCAGATTTCGCTCCGGGTTTTCCGTCGTCTTGCCTCAACCTTCAATCGAAGCCTGAACGCCCTATTTCGTTCCTGCAAACGCGACATGGGTCCAGCCAGAAACAGTGAAGGGCCGATGTGGTTGACAGATGGGCGCTGAGATTGGGTCGCGTTGACTGCTGCGCAAAATCTTCCGCCCGCCATGTCAGGCACAGCTTCTGCGTGTTTTCTCCCTTTCTATTCGTCATTTTCGCACTGCCACACAAGCCCAGCTCGATCTTCTCCTTTCCCCGGGTATTCGCGATTGTCGAGTGGAGGGTCTTTCTGCTGAAAATCAGCCGCCTATATGCGGATGCGAGCGCACGTCGTTGACGATCCTCAGTTTTCGTCAACTCGAAGCCTCCAAGGATTATTCGGTAACCCTATGAATACTTCGAAGTCGAAAATACCGTATTGGGTTGTATCTCCATCCAATCTCATTTGTTTGGAGCTTTCTTATGTCAGAATATTCAGGAGAATAGGGGTCAAAATGGGAGAGACTTGGGAAACGGGAGAAGTTCTCCCCATCGATCTCCATTCTCTCTTATGATTCTTGTACCATAAATTCCAAAACGGGAGAGAAGGGGTGGGACTGTAATCCATACTCTGAACATCTCAATCCCTCAATGGCCCCTTTTCCCTACCGGTCGCTCTTACATGCGGCTTCGGTCAAAAGATTCATATGTTTTGTACTCCCACACGTGCAACCTCGCCCAATCATCAGATTTGCGGCTGGCTTTCTGCTGACGCCAATTCGACATGGGTGCCAACTTTCTTACAAGGCGACGCCCAATGTAAGTTCGAGCTGGACAAATAATATTCAACCCCCAAAGCTCGGTGGGGGCTAGAATGGAGGTTCAATCAGTTTGTGCGTATTTATATTTTCCAAGTGGAATCGTGGAATCGGTATCAGTCTTCATCACGGAAATATATTTATATTTTTTCCATTTGCGGGCGATTCAAATGGCTTCTCTCACGCCAGCTGAGCTTAATTTCATTCTCAATTCACCAGGCCTTACACCTCCACCTGGACAAACGTCCGATTTCGAACATCCGGAATCCATCGCTAATTATGCCATAATTACAGTGGCACTCGGCATCTCTTTCACGACTTTGGCGGTTATGATGCGGATTTATACCAGGGCGTATCTCGTGAAAGTACTTGGCTGGGAGGACTGTAAGTTGCATTACTTCCGAATACCGTGTCCCCGAATGCTTAGACTTTGACTAGTTACTATTGTTCTTGGATGGGTGCGTTTATTTCTTCTACCGTGTTAATTGGTTTAGAGCGTCACCTCCTGTTTTTGATCTCATTGTGCCAGACTATTATAAAGAATTGAGATTAATGGGAGAGTTTCTCCCGCGAATGAACCGTCTCCCGTTTTCGGGGCGTCTGTCATTTTAACCTCTATTCTCTCGGATTTTCTGGCATAATGAGGTCAAAAACGGGAGAGAAAGGAGGGGGGGGGGCGCTCTAAACCAATTAATACGGTACCTCGTTTCAGGAGCTAAATGCTCATATCACCTGCAGGCTGGGTTCATCGGTCTCTGCATCCCTACAGTTTTCGGTGCGCGATACGGCGGGAAGCACCAATGGGATACACGAGTTGGCGATGTATTCAACTTATTATTTGTGCGTTGAGTACTTTCATTTCATGTACAAAATTACTGCAGAACCTGCGTTACTAACAATGAAATCAGTACGGATACATTCTAGAATGTATGTACGGATCGGTGCTCTTCGTCGTAAAATTATCTATCCTCCAGTACCTACGTATATTTGTACCACGCCGCGTGAGCAACAGGGCCATGTACTGGAGTATCCACGTTGTCTTGTGGGCGAATTTCTTGACCTACTTCATTACTATATGGGTCCAAGTATTCATCTGTACTCCGATTGCTCTTTCGTGGAATAAACTACTGGAAGGCCATTGTCTTGACGAAAATGCGGGGATGATTTCGACAGGCTCATTTAATGTTATGTCGGATTTTGTTGTCTTGATACTCCCCGTGTATTCGATCTGGGAACTTCAAATACCTAGGAGGAAGAAACTTGCAATATGCGCTGTTTTTGGAACGGGATTCCTGTAAGTTTAAATGTACAAGTTGGGAGATTATGGGTGGTTACTGACGAAAGAATCAATCAGAGCATGTGTAAGCTCAGCCGGTCGACTAATTTACAGCGTCCGTATCGTAATTACCAAAGATGCGACTTTCAACCTTGCCGCCGCCGCATGCTGGGGACTGGCTGAAGTATCTTTTGGCATACTCTGCAGCTGTCTTCCCATGAGCCACAAATTCGTCCGAATAGTCATATTCGGTGGCTGTCCAGGTCGATCTCGAACAACTGACGTGACCGCATCGCCAAATATCACGCCAAAAGGAAGAGTAGGGAACACACCACATGGAGTCGATCCTTACAGTGCTCACAACCAACTTAACGATAGCATGGAGGAGTATCATTTAGAAGCTTGGGAAAGAGTGCCTGGTGGGAGCGAGCAACATTTTGTTGGCATAACAAGGTCAAGTTTAAACACGTCGAATGCGGAGTCAGCGAGAGATGGTGAAATTGTTCAGACCGTCGAATTCGACTTTGAATCTTTTGAGCAGGATTGCGGGAGGGCAGGGACGGCTGTTTGAAAAAGAATTGAAGCCTGGACTCGGAGCGTATTTGTGGAAGAAGACACAAAGTTATCAAGGTCAGAGAGCTGCTGTCAAAGGGTAGGTACCACTGCTTGTACACTCCAGATCACATGATTGTCCCGGTGTGGGCCTCCAGGAGATCGTACCGCACCAGAGCCTCAAGTTGAATACGATCGTAGATTACTCACAGTAATCATCTATGCCACCAATTCCTTGCTTCATTAAAATGCAAAGCCTCGGCGGCCTAGATGATTAAACAACTCTCGGTACACGCATCAGGTACATTTCGTATTCCCCATTGGCGCGCCCACCCTCGCCAAAACCAACCTTCCTAATCCGACGAGCGGTATTTCCCCTCACCAAAAGTGCGCTGCCTACCAAAGAACTATATCAACGTCCATCCTCCCAACAAAACCGACCTTCCCAAAACGTCCTCTGTTTCGCCTTCGCCTGGTGTGAGGCACGGTGGGATGTCGTCGGTGGTTGGCCTATGGGCAGTCCATCCAACATCGGATGTGATTAGCCCTACGCTGATTCCGCCGATTGCCACATGGAATTCAAATTCTAGAAGCCTACTTGATTGAAGCGACGAAAATTTTCAACTTTCTTGGATGTTGGAGGTTCGCTTCCGTGAGGGAAAGGGATGAAGGCTAGACGATTGAGGAAAGAGACTCAGGAAAAAGGATTTCGAGGAACGCTGGTGCAGGACACCACCGCGAGCAGACCACAAGTTCCCCTCATGTACATAAGGAGAGTATATTCCATGCCCTATGTTCTTTTTTTGCCAAGTTCGAATAAACAAACAAACAAACAAATACGAAAAAACCTCCTTTGTACATATCTTTCTTCGACAAAATCAACCGCCAAAATGCCTTCCACATTTCTCGCTCCACTCGTTTTGGCACTGTCCACTCTTCTTTCTACAACATGCGCTACAAATGAAATGTTTGTGAGCGCTACATCGGCATCAGGGACATATGCTTTGTCCGCAGCCGAAATCGCAGAATTCTACAGCGCCGCACCACCACCTAGCGTCGCTTCTGATCCTTCATTCTACAACTACTCCAGTAAATCCACCTCTCCTCCCTCCTCTTCACCCTCCACCCCTCGCACTACCCCACCAACCCCCCTTTTCACATGCCCAAAAATACTAACTTCCCCCTAGATACCACCGGTCTCCAACAATGCTTACCCTTCAACACTCTCGACGAATGTGTCTTTCCCCTACTCGACGAGTGTCTAGAATACGAGGACGTAACACAGAACTACATGAAAGCCGACGCCTCAGCCGTGTATGCGTATCTGAATTCGCTTGGTGACGCAGTGATTCCCGTGGATATGGATGAGTGGTGGGGTATGGCTGTGTATGCGAATAACTTTACGCTTACGGTGGCTGCGTCTGGTTCGGATCAGGAGATTACTGGGTATGTTTTCCCTTTCACACCTTCTTGGGGGCTATTTTGGGAGAAAGGGGGTGCTGATGGCTTTGTACTAACTTCTGTAGAACAAATCTTGCCAAGAGCTTCAGCTGGATTTACAATTGCGCGACGACTTCTGAGCTCTGGTTTGCTGGGACTGCGTACGCGGTTGATAATATGGATATAGCGCTTGGCGGTGGCTACATGTTCGTCCTCCAGTAAATGGGATAACGACAGTGATATGTTTCGATAGGGGAGGTGGTGGGTGATGGGAGGAGACGTACTAATACTCAGTTCCTTGTGTATATTACCTATTCCTTGATGTTAATAAATAGATGAGCAACTTTCTTACCTGACGACTCGACCCCCTTCTCTCCCGTTTTCGACTTCATTGTGCCAGTGAATTACAGAGAATTGAGGTTAATGGGAGAGTCTCTCCCGTGAACGAGCCTCTCCCTTTTTTGAAGTCTCTGTCATTTTGACCTCCATTCTCTGAAATATCCTGTCACAATGAGGGTCGCTCTAAACGAATTAATACGGGACAATAATTCCAAACTTTCAATTTGACATGCCTCAAGCATTCTGTCCCATTCAACGTGTCACTAGAATTACTCATATCATTCGACAAGTTTGGAGAAAACGATTTGTTTAGGCTCGCGCGCATGATCCTTTCTTTTTAAATTCACAATGTCCTCCCTATCCTCATCCTGACCTGCCAAATATAGTAGACATCTTCGTCAATACTGGAGACTTCGTCCGACGATGATGGACTGATACTCGCACCACTTCCTCCACTGCATCATCTACTGCGGTCTGCTTGCCACTAGCAGTCCGGGATTGGGAAAACAGCCTATCTGCCTCGATTTCAATGATTCCTGCATTTCCAACGTCTCCTACATCTTCGGTGCTCAGAATGACTGACTTCTTATTGACCACAGCACTCGACATATAGTCTTCGAGTGATTGATCGTCATAATCACGACCATAATCACGAGCGTACTCAAATTCCGTTCTCCCACTGCAGTCAGTCAGCTGTATGACTTCCAATTTTTCCTGAAAGCTCCACCGACCGCATTGCCACAGGAGTTTGAAAATATCCAAATTTTCGCGCTGAGCTGCGAGATGGAACACTGTTGCTCCATTCGAGTCTGCATTGACAATTTTTGGAGCAGTCTTTGTATTTGCCTTGAGAATAACTCCTGTCATTTCCAAGCGAGCTTCTCTAGATACGCTCTCGTCGTCTTGAATGGCCATGTGAAGTAGACTGCTTCCTTCATGCATTATCGACCCAAACCAAACAACCTTTTGCAAAAGCCTAGACATAAGTATGCTATCGCCACTTTCCACGGCATCTGTAGCCAGTCGTCCAAGCTTATTCATGATATCCCTTTCCGCGTCAGTCAAATCAACTTTCACAGAAAGTATGGCGAATACTTTCTCAAAGCCTATCAAGGACCAATACTCAAGCCTTGAAGCCCACGTGAGAATTTCCGGGCATTCAAGCAGTCTGGATATCAATTCCAGAAGATCGTCGAGAAAAGACGGCATCTCCAAACTATGCTCTTTATATACTCGAAGACATTGGGCGAAGAGCTGTTGCTCGGAATTTGGTGGAACCCTAACAAAGTCATGAACAGCCGTTCGTAGCATCCAGAGTGACGAGCTAGAAGGTTTTGAGCGATCCAGTGCTGCTCCCATCCAGTGAAATTCGTCTTTTGCAAACACCGCGCCAGCTTTGTAGAGTATTCGGCATGTTTCTCCAAAGTTAAGGCCAAGTGCAATTGTTAGAGGTGAACTTTCAATTTCTCCAGTCACTTGAGTGTTAGGATCTGCGCCGGCATTCAAGAGCCGTCTTGTTATTTTTAAAACCACTTCTTCTTTCGCCCGATCACTTGTGAATTCGGCGATTTGGTAATCATTAAAAATCTGGCTAGTGGCTCTGATACCACTTAACGCGCAACACAGTGAGGTACATACGCTGCTCGTTTGGTTGACAGAAACGCCTTGGTCTTCTATCAACCATCCAACTGTAGAATCGAAGCCCAACATTGCAGCCCAGTGCAGTGGTGTTACACTTTCGATTCTAGAGACTTCGGTCCACCATGTAGGCAATTCCTCTTCCGGGTTCAATTTTCCTAAGCCAGCTGTCAGTTGAAAAATCCAGGTTTTAGCAAAACATATCACGCACCAAAATTATATGCTTCAAAACTCTACAAAAGAAGTAGACGGTAAAAACCAAAACTTCTAGAGCCTGGCTTGAAGAAAGCACTAGTGAGATCTGCAACCAGCGTGTTGTCTACAACAGCCCGTTGGCACTTGTACCACCACGTGCTCACGTAGCCCAACAGAGGGTAATCCTTGAGAAATTTCCTTATCGTGTGTAGTGTTTCCCTCCCCGAGTGGCCTTGGAAGACCTGGAAATTGAGAAAAACTAGGCAATTGATTGCCAGAGCGACCTCTGAGCTATTCTTATCAAGTCGATATACCGAGAGAGGCGGAATTTCGCTGCTTATGTTAAGGAGAAACTCTTCCACAGTGAAGTGAGCGATTTCAAAGAAAGACTCTCCATTGTCGGGCACAGTCTTTCGCAGGAGGCTACTGCACAAATGCAGTATTTCATCCTCTGTTGTCATGGCGTCTTTATTGAAGTCTTTGTCGTCAATATCCGCGGCGAGTGCTTGGAGTAACTGTCTACATGTCAAGCGCCCAAATATGGTCCATTGGAGCGTTCGAATCACGAGTTGTTGATTAAGCTTATTCTTGCTGTTGTTGATGCGCTCCAGAATCCGGATATAAGAGCTGGGAATACCGGGTGGGAGCTTTGTCAATGCCATGCGTCGTTCTCGGTCATTGGTGCATTCGCAGAGATAATCCATCTGATAGGATGCCCAGCGGAACCTACTGATGGTAAGAATCATATCATTGGCACTTCAAAAATTTGTGTAGCTGCTGGTAGGGTAACGGCATGTAGGGTAACTTACATGCCTTTCTTTGGCTTCCACAATCAAGGTATTCATGATATGAGCTTTGAGATCCGGGTCCTGGATCCGAAGTGTTCGATTGTTTGTTCTTCTCTCAATTTCCGCGCCCACGTACAGCTTCAAGTCGCCACTCATTGCAGCAATCGATAATCTCTGATAGTCGCGTAAAGGATATTGCAATTCAATTTCATCTCTGCTTGCAAAAAGTGTTTTCACATTCCCCATAGGCCGATTCAAGCTTTGAAGTGTCTCGGCTACCACGTCACGATGAAAGGAGACTTCATCTAATCCGTCCACAATTATCATGACCCTGGAAAAGTTTTTCGAAAACTCATGTATTAGTGCACAAAGCCGGGTAGTTTTGGACACGGGTGTTATACCGCCTGAATACCAACCTTTCAGTGCTTTGAGACACGCGTCGTTCTGCACGGCAAGCTGTTTTGCGAGCGATCCAAGAATATTGTTGATATCATGAGTGGAAGCCTTCTTGTAATCGCAGTAAAAAAGAGCTATTGCGCAAGACTCACTGGCATGTTTCATAGCTTCTTGAATTTGCAGTCGCCATCAGGATTGTCTTACCAGCTCCGGCTATACCATGTACCCAAATTTTTGACCTGTCCGTAGACAGCCAGTTCTGAAATTCGACGCCATCTATAAACCACATTCCAGTTCCTGGTTGTCTGAGACGCAGATTTGAGGCTTGCCATTCTTCCACGTTAATTGGGCTCAAAGCTGCAAGCCAACCCCGACGTATTTCATCCAATTCCACCTTCACTCGCTCTTTTTGCTCAGTCTCTACAGCTTTCTGAAGGACGGAAAGGGTATCCTGAATACTCTTTTGGCTTTCCAAAATCTCAAGCACGGCAGACATCGAAGTTGCCGTCATGGCCAACCCCATAGTCGTTTTCTGGGTTTCCACGGCAGAAAGAAGCTCTTTGACTCGAGGTTTGTTCAGTGGCCACTTCATTTTCTTCAGCAGTTGGTTTGTCGAACTATCCTCCTTGTTGGTAGGATCTGAGTGGCACAGAGCTTTGTCAACCAACTCTAGTGTTTTCATACACGCATCGATGTTACGGATTTGAATCGATGGAGAGATGGTCGAGTTTTCTGCCTCTAGAGGTTCCACAGCATTTTTTAGACTATGCAGCACTCCCGATAAGCGATTTACTTCGTCCACAAGACTTTTCACTGATTCCTCGGCATCTTTGACGGTGCGAATGTACTTGTATCCCCTGCCGACAACAAGATCTGCGATTGTCACCAGTCCAGCAACACTAGCCGCGACAGATAGTGGGTCGGCCATGGCGAGAGGGTCGTTAGTCTTCCGAGATAAATGGCATGTATGGAAGCATCAGTGATGACTATGCATATCTGAGCCGTTTATCCGATAAGTGGTCCCCAAACACGGGTCAAGTCTCGTAGCGTTGTCAGCAACAGTAAATAGACGAAAGTAAAGGAAGGGTAGAGGAGAAACACCGTCGAAAGCAGGAGAATCAATTTGCTGGGAAGCTTAATACCTAAATATCGCAAGGCTGTGAGGCGGTTTGGGAGGCATTTTCCTTGGGTGGCTGTGGACGTGACCAGCGTAACATTGCAGCTGACAGTCAAGGCAACAGAATGGAAGGGGGTTTGATGAGCCTCAAGGCTGGGGTAAGCCACAATGAGTTGCGCCTGCGATACCAATTCGTATCCCGCCCCTTCGTCCTCAGACGCTTGTAAAAATGAACTTTGATATACTATCCTCAGTTTTTGGAAAAGCATGCGGAAGGAATTCGTAAATGGTAGCCCTTTAGTGAGGTTGAGTACTGGCATAGGTACTTTGCCGGATATTTGGTACTGAGCTCGCTTTTCGCGATGGTAGCAACGGCCTTCATGATTATTTACTCTTGAGATAAGTATCTTGCACCATTGAACTCCCCCGACTCCACCAGGGCCTTGCTATATGTGATGTATCCCAAATGCTGGAGGTTAACTCGAGCCGCCGCCCGAATTCTCGCCGTCCTGGTGTTGTTCCCGTAACCTCTTCATCCTCTCTTCAGCTGCCTTTGCCAAAATTTCTCTTCGGCTCATCCCTTGTGTTTCGCTGGCACCCGTACTCGATACGCCACCGGCAGGACTCGCACCTAGCACAAACTCGCCACCACTCCATCCACCATGATCATGATAATCCTCTTCTCGACTACCTTCATAATACTCATCCTCTCCTATGCTATGACCGCCACTTTTCCAATCTGCAGCTGCGACCTCCTTTTCTATCAACTTGCACATGTCCCAGAATTTTCGATCGTGGGGGCCGTGTACGTTGTGTGCCAACTCATGGCAGAGTGTATTGCGAATAGTTTTGTAATCTCGATATCCATCGTATGCATCGGTTCTTAGACGCAACTCGATCACTTCTCCTTGGTTCCGATTCAACCCCAAGGTTCTCGAAGTTCCCTCGTGGTTTGATTGTGTATGTTCGACAGGATTCATCTCTGTGAGAAGTGGAACCGTAAATTTATGCTTGCGCATTGCAGCTTTGATTCCCGCATCGTCTTTTAATCTCTGGAGGAACTCCAGCGAGCGCGAAGGGTTGGGTAGATATGGCAAAGGACGTAATGTGAGGAACGTGTACTGGCTTTCCTCCAGCTCCTTCTTCCAGTCGCGAGTCTTGTATGCGGTGACCTTCTGAACCAGCTGTCTAGCCCGAGGATTCACACGTCTTGAAGCTTCTTCTTGTGCAGTCGAGATGGCGGTCGCTTCTTTCGCTGTGCTGCCCATCAGAGTGATTTTCTTGTCTGCGAAGCTGGAGATTGGAATCGAGGGGTCTTTGAAAGGCGGTTTGAGAAGGCCGAGTTTGGCGATCATGAGTTTCTGGTTGGATGGCGGGATGGAGAGCGTGTCCGCGATCGAATCTGAGAGATCTGATATTGTCGCATCTTGTGGGAGAGAGAATATTTGCGGCTTGCCGTGATGTGTGAGGGTCAGAGAGACTAAATCCTGATCGTCAGTTGCCATCGTTGCGTCTTGGAGATCAGTAGCCATGGAGTACGAGTATTGCCGTCACATAAGTAACAGAAATAGATGGAAGGAGGTAAATGTGTATGAATTCAGAACGGGGGTGTGAATGTCTTTGTATTTAAAAATGTTCACTAAACCAAGTCAATCCTTCGGCCGTGGTTGATCACACAGAAGTTTCCAGGCAGATGCGCTTGGTAATCCGAGGACAAGACCAGAACTCGGGGATTTAAGCTTTTGCGCTTAGATAAGCGCGCGGTTGTTTGCCGCCGCCCGCGAACGGAAGGCACATCCCTGCGCTTGTACGACGGCAGTGCTGCACCTCTTCAATCGCGTTTCCTCCGTTGCGTGTCCTCAAGCAGCACTTCAACAGCTTGCGCCAATTCAAAACACCAGCCATTGATCAAACACAACACCCACAACTGCGCTGGAAGCTACCGGCGATCGAAAACTACCTGTCTGCAACGTCTGCCATACATTCCTGGGGAATCTCCCTCAGCTAGGTCGCGATCATGAATATTTTCCGGATCACGGGTAAGCTCACCCAAGCTTCGAGGAGAGAAGAGCTTCAAATTTCAGAATGGGAGCTAATAGTTGTGCGCCAATTAGGAGATCTCTCCCATCTAGTATCGATTCTGATTCTTCTGCATAAAATGCAACAAACCAACGTACGAATAACTTCATTCCCAAGGCTCCGAAACAACGAGCTAACTCATAGCCTTTACAGTCCTGCTCTGGGATATCCTTCAAATCACAAGCCCTCTACTTCATTGTCTACCTAACTCGATACCTCGATATCTTCACTACCTTCACCCACTCTGCCTACAACACCATCTTCAAGATCCTTTTCCTCGCATCGTCCGGCTATACCATCTACATGATGACATCGGCCTACAAGCCCACCCACGACCCAGGACAAGACACATTCAAGGTACAATACCTGCTCGCAGGCGCCGCCGTGCTCGCCATTCTATTCCCATATGAATACGGCTTCAAAGAAATCCTCTGGGCGTTCAGCATATGGTTGGAATCCGTTGCCATTATGCCACAACTGCTCATGCTACAAAGAACTGGTGAAGCAGAGACAATAACCACGCATTACCTATTCGCGCTGGGTCTCTACCGCGCTCTATACATTCCCAATTGGATCTGGAGATACATGACCGAGATTGACAAGTCAACACACAAACCTCACTTCGACACCATCGCCGTGATCGCAGGCATTATCCAGACAATCCTCTACTCGGATTTCTTCTGGATCTACTATAACAAAGTCATGAAGGGGAAGAAATTCGCTCTACCCGTGTAAACCAACCACTCTTGTTTCCAAAACAAACGAAAGAGTGCATGTGTGATTATGAAGTATACCTCCTTTCTAGTCGGTATAGATGAAATATTGGAAATCAAAACGGTTGATGGATGCGACGAGCTAGCCGAGCTAGAAAAGCGACTGGGATAAATATGTCAGGAACCTTTCTCATGTGAGGAGCTTCTCACTATGATATGATAGAACACCCGAAACCAAGTGCGGAGGTTTTGGGGTAGCGGATCTTGCATGGGTTGGCGTTGCGGGATGGACTACTGGCAGGACATCGATCCAACATTGATTGATTGGCAATGAAAACTAAAGATTTGGAATCGGCAGTTTCGATTTTTGTACATTACATAGAGATTGCCGAGAATCAAATTTATTACATCGAGCAATAAATTGTTTATCATTTAAGCTATCAACGTAGTTAAAGGGATATATACAACTATTAAAGGTTCGCCTATTCTTATAAAAATAGGATTAAAGAATCGAATCTTAATATTAATCGGTTCTCTTTTTATAGGGCTAATAATATAGGAATGAAATAAATCTGTCACAGGGATGCTAGATACGGTGGGTGGAAAGGCTTGAGGCTATCTAAGCTAGCTGCGGAGGAGGCTATATAGCCTGCCAGAGGGTCTGTGCACG
>QYAP01000766.1:0-16643 GCA_003988905.1 Hymenotorrendiella dingleyae
CCGAACGATCCGGACTCTTGTTTTACTTCTTGACCATTATAGCCTACCGAACCCGACGTTGACCAGATCCCTGAGCCAGGGGAGACCGCATCGTTACAAATAGGAGCTCTACCAACGCCCCGGTAGAATTTTGGCCCCATCTTGGTCCTTCCAATCAATGACATCGAAGAAAGTGCGTGTTACTGTACCCCGCAAATTTGCTATCAATATCTGTGACGTGCCAAATCGGGCCGCCTCGTCAGCTCATGCTGACACAAGATCAAAATCTAAAGTATTGGATAAGTTATCTTTCTCCCAAAAAAAGTGTGCGCGAAGGCTTTCTTCCCATTATTTTGTCATTGAGTTCCGAAAATATGGAGCTGGGTTCAGGGATGATTACTATGCTGCATCCGTGGCTATCGGCTTTGGGGTTGCTTGTTGTTTATGTAAGAAGCAGCGTTTTGACTCGGTACTCTACATCAATTTTGGGATATCGTCTCATCTTTATTCAAAATTACCCCTCAATCTCTTAAAATGTCCCCGAGATCAGAGGGTACATTACAAGTCGATTGGCTAAAGCGCAATTTCATCCGTTTCTTTCTTTGGTCAGATATCTATTGAGGTATCTCTTTGGGTGCCGGGAGTTAATGAGGAGCGTACTTTTACATTTTCTATCACTTTGGGAAATAACAGACTTCTAACAAATGTTTTAGTGGACTTGGTCCGCAATCTACAACCTCTATTTCAGTCCCCTATCCAAATATCCCGGGCCATTCTGGGCAAAAGTTTCAGGGATTCCGAGTTTATACTACTCCTTAAAACAATCACGGCACATTTGGATTTGGCAATGCCACCAAATTTACGGCATGTCCCAATGTTCTCCCTCCAGACTCTCATGCTAACCCAAGACTGCCTGTAGGAGACGTCTTTCGTTTCCAACCAAATGGCATCATGTTCAACACCCCGAGCGCTTACCGTAGCATTTACGGCTCGAAAGCCAATGTTAAGAAGGGCAAATTCTACGACCTCTATGAGCGCAATCCACAGAACGTGAGTACGCTGAGCACAACCAATAAAGAAATTCATGCTGCGAAACGTCGCGTCTTGAATACCACTTTCTCCGATAAGGCGATTCGCTCGGCGGAAACATTCATAATTCAACATGTGAATCGGTGGTGCGAGCTGATACTTGAGGAGAATGATGGCGGGAAGGAGTGGTCTAAAGGTTATAATATGTCTGAAAGTACGGATCGCTTGACTTTTGACATGATGGGGGACCTTGCGTTTGGATATAGCTTCAATCTCAAGGAGCCTGGGAAGAATGAGTTTAAGGAAATGCCAGAAACTATTGCTATATTTCTCAAATTCATGTTCCCTGTAAGTCAATCTACTTTAGACCACTCTACCGCATTACTTAGAATATACCTAACCCACCCCTCTCCCCCAATTCAAGGCTCTAATATACCAGACGATTAAAGAGAATCAAGGTTAGAATAGGAGAGCCTTCTCCCGTTTCCTGAACCTCTCCCATTTTAAGGTTTATTCTCTCTTACAAGTCTGGCACAACGAGATCAAAAGGGGAGAAAGGTTGGGCGTATAAACCAATTAATACGGTATATCAGATGTTCAAACTACGAGAACAGCAACCCAGTCGAAGAAGAACCAAGCAGTTTCAAGAATGCTGACATCAACCAAAAGCTTTCCAAAACACCCATTCTGAACCCGTGGATCCGACTGAAACCTTATGGGCTCGATACGATTATGGAACTATGTTCGCCCCCCATGATAAAGAAATACTATGCCTTCCTCGATCAATGTCTCCTCAGACGACGCCTCGAGTTAGAAAAGCTCGAGAAGGAAATAGAAGCAGAACAAGAAAACACCAGGAAAGATATCTTCTACTACCTCTTCAAGACCCGGGACGAAAACGGGAATCCAGCATATTCTCATGATGAACTTGTCGCCGAGGCACAATTGATTATCGTCGCTGGTTATGACACGTCGGCAATCACGCTATGCGGATTCTGGTTTTATATTATTCGTCACCCAAAAGCGTATCAGAAGGTCGTCGATGAAATTCGGTCCACATTCAGTTCGCTTGATGAGATTCGCGGTGGGCCAGCTTTGTCGTCTTGTACATACCTGCAGGCTTGCATCAATGAAGCTTTGCGTCTTGCCACGGCAATCGGCTCGGATTTAAATCGTGAAGTCCTGGATGGAGGCCATCTTATAGATGGCGAGTACATCCCGATGGGTGTGCAAGTGGGAGTCGGCGGATGGTCACTAATGCGTAGGGAAGAATCCTATAGAGACCCTTTTGTTTTCCGGCCAGAACGCGTGAGCATCAGCCCCCCCTTCTTGCTTCATTGAATCCTCAATACTTCTCTCAGCTGAAGCTTGCTAACTTGCAATGAAGTGGATTGTCGACTCGGGAACAGGAGTAACGAGCGACGACCTTGCCCGTGCACAGGCGGCATTTAACCCCTTCTCAATTGGCGTCGGTAACTGTGTCGGACAGAAGCTAGCGACAGTCCAGATGCTCATCGTGTTATCAAGAATTCTTTACCAGATGGACGTCCGACGTGTTCCCGGTGACAACCTTGGGGCTGGAAGTCCAGAGCTTGGCTGGGGTAGGAGAAGTCCTGATCATTTCCAGACCTATGATGCGTATTTGGGGCTTCGCGATGGACCTCGATGTCAGTTCCGACCAAGAATTGACTAAGCGATTCGAATAGGTTGTGAGTCTGAGATGATTCTTTCGGATCTTTGTAAGATTGATACGGTGGTTTTTGATCTTTTAGCCATTCGTAGCTTAATATCTTAGGCCAACAATATGAAACTGCTTTCGACGAGACTTTAGAAGTGGTGATTTGAAGACAGGAAGACTTCCATTATATACGCTGAAAATAACCCAAATGAGGCGCATGGTATATACAGGTAGCTTTGTGTCAAGAAATGATGCCCCGCAAAACCCCAACAAGCCGAATTGCACAAAAATTAGTCAATTTGAAGCCACCCACAGAAAGGAATACCGCATTAATTGGTTTACAAGCCCACCCTACTTCCGTTTTGAACCGCACTGTGCCAGACTTATGACAGAGAATAGAGGTTGAAATGGGAGAGCTAATGGATTATGAATACGCCTCTGCCATTCTAGCCTCAATTCTCCCTGATAATCTGGCACAATAAGGCTTGGGCGTGGGTGAGCTTGTAGACCAATTAATACGGCAGGCCACCGGTCAAACCAAGCCCAGCAAGCACAAGGCAATTAACATATTATAAACTCTCCAATCGCAGAAGTTCTTCTTCGCAGAGAGATGGTTTGAGTTTGGAAAAGAGGAGTGCGTTGTGTATCGTCCCAAACTTCTCGATACTAAAATAATGGGTGTCGAGCGCCAAGTTCCAGTATATGGTAGGTAGCTGGTGAGCCCAACGTCGCAAAGCTCAACTTGTAGAATCTCAAGGCAGAGGAACGTGTCTCTTGAGAAACGAGTAGTACCGGCGACACTCGGCTCGAAAGCCAACGTATGGTATGGGACTTTGTGAAGTCCATCCGTCGTATCGTGTGAACTCGTCCCCTCCTCTCCTCGGATCGAACCCGCATGGGTTTTTGGGCAGTCGCAAAGTGTGCCAATCCCACATATATATGACTCTTTCGGGCCCATTCTTCTGTCGATTTTTCACATACATGATGCATTTGGTACGCGGACGTCGGAGCGGACTCGTCGGAGGGCGTGCCTACCATATGGAAAGTCGATTTGCATAAGTTCGACTTTGCGCGGAAGGATGGAGGCTTCGAACATGATTTTTCGCAGTTCTTTCGCAAGCCGAGGGAAGTGATGGGACATTGTGTAGTCTGGTTCTGGTGGTGTCAGCGATACTGCAGCGGGGGAAGCCTGCAGGCTCTTGTGTGTCTTCTTCGTGTGTGCCATATTTATGTATTTGGAAAGCAATGATGGTGGTTGATGCTGAGAGATCTGCGGGCTGGCGACTGCCGAGGCCTGTTGGCGAAGCTGCGGCCGACACGCTACCGTAGCGCACCCGCATTGAAATCTGCCATATCAAAAACAACACACAACACACTGCCATAAGCTCATCGTCGCGACTTTGCACTCTTTACTAGCAAGCTTCAAAATCAAAAGAATCAGTTCACCGGTATATCCAAGGGCCGACAATGAGTATGAAAAGACGTCATCTCAAATTAATTGATTGACTGGAGTTTGTGAAGTGAACTTCGCAACTCAGCAAACACGGCCAACGAACGCAAAACCCAACGAACCAGACACCATAAAACGAGTTAATTCGCAACTTCTTCCATTTGTCCTTTCGTCACCGACTCGCCAGACCGGTGGCGATGGCGATGGCGGTGTACAAGGCAGCGGACCGTATCTTGGTGGTGAAGCATTTTCCCAACCGTCTGAACGGGACATACCCACTTTCGTTGCTGGTGTTGTTGTCCTTGACACGACATGCAGGAGTACGGGAGCCCCATGTTGCGGGACGGGACGGGGGACGGTGGAACAAACTAAAAAAGCGTTTCAACTTCATCATAGACCTCAGTACCTATGGAATACTCGCCGGACGACCAGCGACCGTCATGTTGGAGACCTGCAGCACATGGAGGTACCCTCTCCACCAGATACATCTGATGCAATGAAATCATAAGATGAAAACATCTCCCATATTCCGGCTTGCCCAAGGTGAGCTTGTTTCAACAGGTTACTCACCTCAGGGTCCCAAGCAAAGCGGACCGGGTAGAACCCGCAAAATTGACATCTTGGCATGTGTTGGCAGCTACAAAGTATGGGGAATCCCCGCTGACGTGCTGCGGCTCTGTGTAATGTCGAGTGGGTATCACTGCCATCTCGAAAAGGAGGGGGGGGCTTAGAGGAAGGGCTCTCAAGTAGTCGAGGTATAAAGGTCGCGATCCCCTAAGAGTATACTCAGTACATAAACCCTCAAACATCCTTACATCCTTATCACCTTTTCAACACTTCCCCAAAACCCCAAAGTTTTCACAATGGCTCCAGGAAACTTCTTCTCCAGCTCTCAGAACATCGTTCTCGAAGACCGCCATGTCATCCGCGCCCGCCTCCAGCGTGTTGATGGCGAGTGGGTTGATTCTGAGATCAACCTCAACGAGTTCATCGGCAACAACAATGGTATGTCATCTTCAAACCCTACTCCACCCTCCTCATCATGCCTTGCTTCACTAGCTAACAAAAATGACCGCAGGCCACTTCACATGGGGTAGCGCTGGTTTCTCCGACAGCGCCGAAGAGATACGCTTCGACATTGAGGGCGGTGGCCCAGTCGCAATTCTTCGAGCCCGCCTGCGTACCGAGGACGGCGGGTGGCGCGATGCTGATCTCAACTTGTCTGAGCGTCTAGAGAATGATAATGGAACTTTCCGCTGGGGTGAGTACCTATCATGACCCTATCAGGCCGAGAAGAGGATGCTAACTTACTTCCAGTTTAACTTTGAGCCCATGATATGATGAAATGATTTACGACATAAGACCTTGTTTATGATAAGCAATCGTATCTGAAAGCATTTGATGGAAGCAATGAATTTGATCCTTGCTCTGAACGTGATTTGGCTTGTTTTATTTTATGCTAAAAGATTTTTCGCCGCAAAACTTCTAAGCGAGCCCCTTTTCTGTCACTTGTAGTTCAAGTAAGCGGTAGCGGCTTTGCTCGTGGCATACCCCCTTTGATATGTTGTCTGATGTTCATTCAAATTTACCGACATTTTCCAAAAATCTCGAAAGACAATCCAGGGAAAATTGAATGTAGATCGTTTAGAAAGATATTTTAGTAAAGGGGTTGAATTATGCGATTTAAATCTTCTATGTACTTTCTGCTCTTCGGGTGCCGTCACCGCGACCTCTCACTTCCACAGCCAGGCTTCTACTAAAGCTAAACATGCTCTATCTCCCTCGTAAATTCTTATGTTTAAATAAGTTGTAGCATAACTCTCACGAGCATTTTGTAGGGTGGAAGATTTCTCGATGCGCATGCAGGGCTTAGCAGCTTTGTTGGTCATAGCGCTATTGGAACCTCACCCTCTCCCATTCTTGAAATCGATTGTCTGTCATAGTATGGCATAATGAGGGGCTAGAATTGGAGAGGTCCTGAAAATGGGAGAGAAGTTTTTATTATCAATCGATCTTACTTTAAATCGTCTCTTGATCTCTTAATACCATATTAAACAATAACAGGTGAATTGAATCTTGATTAGACTGAAGAGTATTTCATTTGTACCTCTGTTAAGGTAATTATTTAGTTCTCATAGATACTAGTAACCATATTCGGAGCGATAGTAACCAATTCCATGCACGCAATATAATGGGATGGTTACGCGCCCCCAACTCCTGCCGCATGGGGCTTACTCAGCCCCGAAATCATGGGTGCCAGCGCTTGCTGACGGGAATTCTGATCCTTCATGCGAAGAGAATTTGGTGGAGCCTCATCTCTTGGCAAGATACCGTCAGAGTCCTGTTTTTGTTGCTGTCTCAATATCCAAGGGAGTGCAGTTTTGCTCTGATTTCTTCCCGTCGATATTATCATGGAACGCCTCTACCAATAATCCAAGAACTCATCGTAATTGACCTCAACTCAAAAATGTTGCAATTTTTGCTTCACTTAGCAGCTGAACAATCTTTTTGCCTTGAAGGGAGGCTCAAGTTCCTGGTCATGGGTTGTTTGTAATACAACATCACTGGCGTTCTTGGCAGCCCCAAAGCCACCCGAAGAAGAAGCTATTACTGGCTCAGCGTCTCATAATATTTTTGCATGAACTGGCACACAATGTCTTGGCTTCACCCGTATTCTGTGAAGTGGCAGGCTCTCCCGGACCCTCCTTATATCTCCTGTTGCCACCACTCTGAGACAGCTTGAACAGAAGCAAACTTTCAAACAAATAAACCACATTCTTCATCATGTCGTATGTCGAGCCCTCCATTCGCCTTCAACCTCGCCGTGCGAAATATTCTGCAATTTCTACGCACGAAAATCTGCCAGAAACAATTACACCTTCCAAATCGGCGGTGTGGGGAATAGACTGGAGAGCCCCTACTAAATTAGTAGGACTTCTCCTTGTTGGTATCGGATTTGCAGCTGCGCATCACTTCTATTATCAGTCCCTCGAAGGAAAACTGGTCATATCATCTGGGTCGAACTGGGATCTACAAAGCCAGCAATGGCAGTTACGCTATGGGACAGCTTTTGCCTTCTTCGTCAAGATGTGCTTGGCCGCCTCTATTTCTGTCGCTTACACACAATATATTTGGTTAACTATGACGAAAAAACCAATATCAATTTCTGGGATCGATGCGACTTTTAGCGCGATAAATGACCCATTTTCCTTCATCAACGCTTCATTTATGCGCAACGTCAAAGTGGGTGTCGTACTTGCAGCCCTCACATGGTTAGTTGAAACCTAATTATTATCGTCAAGACGGAGTACTAACTGGGATAGGCTGTTGCCTCTCTCGGCTCTAGTCACTTCTACAACTCTGACGGTCATTCCATCTGCAACAATGACTCCAACCGTTATGGAGGTGCCCATGGTCAATTACACAAATACCTCCAGCCTTTTCTTCCCAGATGATAGCAACGTTGGTGTGGACGTTAATACTGTTGAAAACGGCATATCTCCATTTTTGAGTCGTCTCATGGCTGCCACAGCATCTGGTACAACTATCTTACCCATGGTAGCTATCGCTCCAGCTGCAAATTACTCGCTTAGTTTTTCGGCACCTTCGCTTCAATGTATTGATGCGCCGAGCAATGTTACTACAGTAATAAATAAGGTTGCCAACTATACATCTTCTCTGTCGGGGACTTGGAAAATAGCTTTCCTCGCCTTTACGCCCCAAGACGAAATGCTGGTAGATTCTGGAGACCAGTATCCGTTTTACCAGGAATTTGTCGATTCATGCATCGGAGGTACCTCTAGTGTGAATGGCTCAACATTTTATTGTGATGGAATGGCTGCATTGACAATCAACTACACAGGAGCCAGTCCTTATATTTGGGTGATGTCGGAAAATAACTACTACTCCTGTTCACTCCAAGACACAATTTTCAACGTCACTTTCAATGCTACTGGGAGTACTCAATCCATCAACCACCCATATAACTTTCAATATACCGGGAAAAGCTTCGACGAAAGTTATTATGTATATGGTCAAGTGCTGTCCAACTGGTTGAATGGAGTTCTTTGGGGGATGTTTGGTGGTATCATCAGCATTCGGACACGAATTGTTCAAACTGCACTATACGCCGCCCTTGAGCCGGAAACAAACCAAACGTTAGTTTCATATGGAGTCGGAATCACCAATTCTACGATTCCAGCAGATGAAAGAGCACTAACACGGGGATTGACCATGGGGCAATTGATTGAAGAATTGTCCCGAAACTTGACACTAAGCCTTTTTAGTGCAGATAGAACGTGGTCTTCAGATGGAGTGACGGCAACAGTCTACATCGCAGATACAAGGAACATCTATTCTTACAACGCGACTAACCTTATTTTGGCATACGGAATAGCGATTGCAGTCACTTTTGCAAGTGTTATCATTGGGTTGAAAGCGTTATTGGCCAATGGTGTTAGTCATGGGGCTTCATTCTCATCCATCATGTGTAGTACACGCAATCCAAAACTCGATAAGCTAGCAAGGGGATACTCTTTGGCTGCTGAACCTCTAGGGAAAGAGGTTTTGAAATCCAAGTTGAAGTTTGGCTTACTGAGAATGGATGGAGAAGACCAACAGTTCAGGAGGAGAGTAGCCTTTGGAGGCCCAGGTGAAGTGGATGTATTGAAAAAGGGAGCGGAGTGCTATTAATAAAGTTATATCGTGATTCGAAGCTAGGGATATAATATTGCTGATTGGAAGGTGTTTGCCTTGGTCAATGGTAGCGCTTGGTTATAGAAAACAGTGGTGAACATACCTAGGTAATTAGGCTTCGTTGTCGCTAGTGGGGTTTCTTATGTAGCCATGAGAGGAAATCGGGAGACTTGAGCTGTTGTTGCTCACGGAATCGGTTCTTCGTCGCCTTGAATTGCTCGCTGTCCGTGGTCGCGAATAGGGGTGAGATGCATCTTGCTATGCATCTTTGTGACGGGAACTTAAATACCTCCCCCAGCCCAAACCCTCTTTTCGGTGCTAGCCTACATTCATTCCCCTGGCACGCTGAGTAAGGTGCAAATTGGCCCGCACTCACAGCATTCGGCGTATATAAGCTCTCAACCCTCCATAGTTTGATAATCAGATCAATTTACTCTTGCCTATCATACCCTACTTGATTCCACTGCTCAAAGCCCAGTTCCACCGCTCTTCTTCTTCTATTTACAGAATACTGCCCCACTCATTCTTATTTCGCGTCTTATAAAGTATATCCCATCCCACGCCAACCAAAAATTGCACCACTACGCCAAAAAAATATTCAACAGTCTCGTAAGTATTTTGCCAGGCGTATGATGAACGAAAATTCTAGTGAGCATCGTCCGCCGCCAAGTTCCAAGACCAGCGGGGGGGTCCATGCACGTGACCCACCTCGACCAAAAACACCAAAAAAACATACAACAGTAGGTATTCGCTGGTGGTCACCCACCCAACTACTAATCTACCGATCTGAAGCTTAGTTACGGCAGAGCGGACGGGATGCCACGTTTTCTTCAGTCTATGGTCGTATGTGACAGCTCTCCTTTTGAAGTGGCTTCTATACTAGACGTCACCCCAACTACAGGTAAAAGGCAGCAGTAAGGATGTACAAGATGTTTGCAGCATGGCCACCGATTAGAATAACCATGGGAGAAAGGGTTGTTACTTTCGATGTTGTAGCGTGAGCTTTTTTTGGTGGTGAAATAGGCGAGAAATGAACGTGCGAAAATAGGAGAGAGGGTGACATATTCTGCGAGCTGTCCAACTGAGCAGCAATGATGATGATGACGATGATCGTTGATGCACGTCCCGTAAATTCGCCACAAGTCATGGGAATTCAGCCAAAGGAAGACCGACAGCACTTTGCAAGTATTCCAAGATCGCCAGAACCTTCTCATCTTCAAACCTCCGTCCAACAAGCTGAAGCGAAACCGGCAGCCCATGGAAAAGCCCCGTATCATCTAGAAAAATCTACAATATCAGTACACGACCAGAGATACCATATCTCGACAAAAAGAACTTACAAAGTTTGGAATTCTCCTCATCAACGACAGTCATTGGCGCAAAATTTGACGGAAGCAAATCTTTCTCTTTATCCACTTTGCTGACGGGAAATACCACTGCGGGATAATCTAGCAGGTTCCATTGGCTGGTGTAGCCCCAGTATTTGGCGGTATTATGGGCAGGTGCGACTCCCGGACCAACAGGACAGAGTATCACATCTACCATGCCTTCCAGCTCTCCTTCTTTGGTGCGTCCCGTGGCTGTGGAGTTCCATACATTCGCGTATTCCTTTCTGTATTCTTCCCGTTCTTCTTGCCAGTATTGCATTTTCTGAGGTGTGAGTTTCTTGACGCAAGGATTCTCTTTCAAGACCCAGGTTGTGAGGGGGCGCCATGGTTCGCCGGATTCTGCCATCGTTGCAGCATTTTCGGCTCCTCCGTCGGTGAGGTAGAGAGAGGAGATTATAGCCCATGCTTCGTCGTGAAGGTGGGGTTTCCAGTCGATGACTTCGATGTTCTTGATTTTTTGGAGTTTGGAGACTACCTCTTTCAAAGCTCGAGTGATGGGTGGATGTGGTGTGACTACATTATCGTGCCACATGACTCCGATTTTCAATATTGGAAGGCCTGAAAGTTTTGTGTAGTGCCATGGGATTGGAATGAGTGCAGGTTCTCGAAGCCATGGTCTGGAATCTATGACTGTTGACATGAAAAGCTTTAGGCCTGATAAGCTGGTACTCATCGGCCCAATGGCGCATGGAATCGAATCAGCTCCAGCCATCGTGGAACACCAACAGTCAGTCGGTATTCGAAAAGCTGTAGGCTTGAAGCCATAAATACCACAATTGGCTGCTGGAGATCTAATACTTTCTGCAATGGTCAGCTATACTCAACCTACTGTATTAATTGGTGTATAAGCCCACCCCTTCTCCCCTATTGATTTCATGGTCCCAGACTTACAAGAGAGAACAAACATCAAAATAGGAGAAGTTCGGAAAACGGGAGTCCCTCTCCCATTTCAACCTCAATCCTCTTTAACGGTCTGGCACAATGAACTTCAAAATAGGAGAAAATGGGCGGGCTTGTAAACCAACTAATACGGTATCAATCACAATCGACTCACCACCAATATCACGCCCAATCCCCAAACAACTCCCTCTCATCCCAATCAGAGCACCTTCCCCTCCACTACTCCCACCACTTGAAACATTCCGATTGTACGGATTAACAGTGACACCGTAAAGATTACTATCAGTCTCCAAGTGCATCATAGTCTGCGGCTGCGTCGTCCGCGCGAAGAATACGGCTCCAGCATCCCAAAGAATCTGCAAAACATGAGCATCTTCACTAGCAGTCTTTCCCCACCAGGCCACATAACCAGCATTCATACCAAGACCCTTCATCCCAATTATCTCTTTGACACTAATTGGGAGACCATGGAGGGGACCCACGGCGCGTTTGTGCCGGACAATGTAATCATCGAGATATTTTGCTCTCTCCAAGGCACGCTCAGGGAGGAGTTCTGTAATACAGTTTGTCTGGAATATGTTAGAAAGAAAAGCAAGTCGATAGATAACAATGAAGGAATATCTTACGAATTTCTGAGCCAAACAAGCTTGCCAAAGAAAAGCTTCCGTGACCTCCAGCGCGCTAAGCTCACTCAACGCCATCTTCGTTATGAGCTCCTCTGGCAAAAGCTGCGTGATTCTCTCAGTTTTCCCGTGAAGAAACTCTGCGATGGCATCCATCGAGTTCACGGGAAGCTCAGCGGCAGGAAAGGTCCGCATAAGCACACCTGGGAGGCTATGGGTCGCGCGCGCAATGCTTGCATCGCGGTCGTATTGTGCTTCCTGGGCCACCTCCTCCCACCTTTTATTCGGCTTAATTCTCTTCGAAGGAGGCATGTTGAAAGATTGGATGCTTTCTTGTTGTAAGCAAGAAGATGAGAGTTGAGGTTGGAGCCTACATGCCCGCATCGCTAAATTCGTCCTCATATTTGCTACCCACACCTAACCTAACCTTAAGTTAGAAAATGTACGTACAAAGCACACCCCGCTTATACCATCATTTTTTGCAAGAACGCCATTGAAATTATTAATTATAAGAAGCTATGGAAATTTCAAACTTAAAGTAAATAGAAATGAAATAAATTATACCGTAATAAGTTAGAATTTATAGAGAAACGATATATAAATATAAATATAAATATATATGTAATTATAAGTTATACGATATTATATTTCAAGAGTTCAATAAGTTTATACAAAATTATTATAAATTTATTATCTAATTCTTAATTCCAATATAAATTAACTTTTAATTTAAATTCTATTCTTATTCTTATAATTCTCTTTTATATAATTGATTAAATAATATGATATTTTAATAATCTTATAATAATAAATTCTTAATCTCGTATTTCTAATTTCTTAATTCCTATTTTAAATTCTTAATATTTAATCCTCTTAAAATTAAAAACTATTTTCGTTAAGATTTAAAAATTACTTTTATATTTTAAGGAATATTTCTTAAATAAATAGTCTTCTTTTTTATTAATTGATTTTAACGTTTAAAATTGATTATTCGTTTAATAGGCCCTAAAATCGTTCTATTTTAATTATTCCCTAATTATTTTATCTTATATATATTTAAGATATATATCTCTTTTTATCTTTATATATAAGCTTTTATTTATATAATCGAGGCTTATAATTAAAAATGAATAATATTATTTATATATTATTTAATAGAAATAGAAATATAAATAAAGGTATTAAAAAGAATTAAGGGGTAATTTAAAGGCTAAGATTATTAAAGGTATATAATATATCTTTTTTTAATAATTTTAAAACTTTCGAAAATTAATCTAATTCTTATATTTATTAATAAATAAATTCTTTAAAATATAAATTCTAATTTTATATCTTTTTTACTTTTAAATAATAGGGTAGAAATTAGAATATTATTATTATTTTCTCCCTTTTCCCTTTTCGACCCTCTTTTACTCTTTCGAATCTTTATTATTTTAAAACTCTTAATTTAAGAATACGCTTTTAGAATTATTATAATTATTAAAATCTATCGGAATCTTTTAAAAGTTATTAATATTTATTTAAATTCTATTTAAATAATTAATTCTTCTTTTTATATTACGTTTTAAGTATATTCTTAAGAGTTTTAAGAAATTATAATTAAATATTATAAAGCTTTTCTTAAAAGTTCTAACCTTTAACCTTCTTTTCTTAATATTTTATAATATTAAATAAATGATTTTATAAGCTTTAAAATTATTTAAATCCTCTTTTCTTCGTTTAATAAAAATATAAAAATTTCTTATATATAAGTTATATTCGCATTTAAAATCGAAATTAATAAAATATTATCTATTAATTCTAATAATAATAATACGAAGAATACTTTTTTAATTATTTATAATTCGAAGAAAAAAGAATATTAACTTTTTTTTAAAGTTCTTTTAGATTATTAATATAAGAATCTAATTATTAATACTCTTTATTTAAGGCTTAAAAAAGCCTAAGATTTCTTATATAATATAATTAAGGTTTTTTTAATTAAATTTAACTTTATTTTTTATATTTTAATAGAAGTTAATTTAGAATCCTTTAAAAGCTATTATAATATTATAATAAAGCTTATAAGAGCCTTTTTTTTTAACTTTTTTTTATTTATTTAAGAAAAACCGATTAAGAATTATTTTTATTTTAATTAATATTCATTATATTTATATAACCTTTAATACGAATCTCGAAAATTTATTTATAAAGGTTACTACTAATTTTATTTATAATTAAATTAATATTATTCTTTCTAGCATTTATTCTATAAATATATATATAATTAAGCGATTTATTATAAACTTTTCTCTTCTTTTAATAAAATAGATTATATATTTTTATAAAGATAAACTTTTAAAATATATATTTAAATATATTATAATATATAGATATTACGCCGATCTTTAACCTCTTTTAAATAAGAATAAGATTTCTTATAAATAATATAAAAAATATTTTAATTAATATAATTTTATAAAATATAATAAATTTTAATACTATTATTTATATAATATCATCTTTTATTTAAAGAAAGATTATTCGGAATATACGAAAAGAGGGATTAATAGCTATTATTATAAGCTTATATATATATATATTATTTAAGCTCTTATCTCTTAAACTTTAAAGATTATTTATTTCGCTTTAATTTAAATAAAAAGTAGTTTATTTTTATATAAATTAAAATCTTTCATAATTAAAATAAAAAAGAAAGAAAGAATTATAAAGAGAATTCGCTTTATAATAAGATTATTTTAATCCTTTTTAATTAATAAAGATTTTAAATCAATAATTTATAAATTTTAATTCTAGATTATATAAATATTATTAAATCTATTTTAATCTATATAACTTCGATTCTAATCTCTATTATTAATAATATTAAGAATATCTCTATTAATTAAAACTATTTTAATACTTTAATCGAATTTTAAAATAATAATATTAAAGTTTAATTTATTAATACTTCGAATAATTATTTATAATTATAATAATCGAGTTAAATCTTAATATTTAATAGTTTTTTAATATAATTATACTAAAAATAATACTATTTATAAGTCTATTTTTTAATAGGCTTTTAAGAAGAAAATCAATATAATTCTTATTTAAGAATCTTATATTTATAAATATAAGATTAATAGAAATATTATTAAAAGATATAATAATTATATTTATTTTAAATTAAATTATAAATAAATAATAGATTTATTTCTAAGAATAATAATCTATATTCGTAAAAGTATAAATATTATAATTAATTAAGTTTCTTATATTTAATCCGATATTAAATATAAAGATCTTCTTTTTATTAAGATTATAAATAATATTATTATTTCTTTTATAATTACGAATATTTATAATACCAAAAATTTATTAATTAATAAAAGAGATATAATTATTTATATTATAAGTTTAATTACTCTTAAATCTAATTATCTTCTTCTTATAAGAGATTTTAATTTATAGAATATATTATAATAATCCTTTTTTTTTAGTAATCTTTTTAAAATCTCGAGAGAATTTATAAAATAGATAAACGAAAAAGATATAAATATATTTATTAAACTAAATTTAAAAATATAAAAAGAGGATAATATATTTAATTTTACGATCTATTTTTTAAACTTCTTTTAATTCTATTTATATATAATAATTAATATAGATTTATATATTAAATTAAATTATTATTTTTTAATTATACGAATTCTTTAGATCCGTTTTATTGATTTTAGAATTAAAAGGTTTTATATAAATACATTTAATAAAGAACTTGTTATAAAATCTTTTTTTAATAATATATAAAAAGAGAAATAATATTTTAAAGACTTAAATAATCTTATAAATTAAAAGATTAATGATTTAATAAATTTTATTATTTATTCATTATATAAAGTTTTAAAAACTAATATAAAAAGAAGTTTAAGGATTAATTACGATTAATTTTAATAGAATAATAATTATAAGGAAACTTTTAAGAGCTTTAAAAGTAATAGAATTCTTAATCTTAAAAGGTTAATTATTAAGATAAAATATTTCTATTATATTATTTATATTATAAAAAGGAATTATTTTAATAAATTTATTAATAATATAAGAAAAGATAAGGATATTTTCAAGTTTATTAATTAATATAAAATTATTAAGACTTATAAATTCCCTTTTTTCTAGGATTTAATTTCTAAGGAATTTAAATATATTATTATTATAAAGTATAATACTTTAATTAAATCCCTTTTTATTAATAATATAAAAGTTAATAATATCCCTTTTAATATTTTTATAATTATAAATAAAATTATTAAATTCATAGAATTTATTTAAAAGGAAATTAAAGAATATATATTAAGAATTAGTTTTATTATTTTTAATAGGGATAAGATTATTATCCGATTATATAAGCTTAAATAGCTTTTTATTTATAATTTTATTTTTATACTTTTTAAAATATATATTAATATAAGATATTATTTATACGCTTTTCGTATTATAATAATTATAATAATTCCAAAATAGAATAAATTTAATAAATCGTTTTTATAAATATATTATTTAATTACTCTATTTTCCGTATTAAGAAAAGGTTTAAAAAGGTTAATTATAAAATATATTTTTTAGTTTACGATTAAAGAAAATATTCTTATAAATTAATAATTTAATATATTCTTTTTATATATTTTAATTAATCTTATTATATATTTTATTTATAATATGGAAAAAGCTTTTATTATTAATAATATTATTTCTTTTTTAATATTTAATATAAAAGGTATATTTAATACGGTTCTTATAAATAGGTTTATTAAACGTTTCCGAGAATAAAAGTATGTAACGATTCTAGCTCCCTGACCCTAGTCAGGCGGTGAACTGGAGTGGCGTTGGTTGATTGTACGAAGAGAAGTAAACAATAGAAGCGG
>QYAP01000767.1:0-16634 GCA_003988905.1 Hymenotorrendiella dingleyae
CAGGAGAGGCTATATAGCCTCTCAGGGTGGCACGTGCACGGCGCTGGCGGCTGCACTGCCTGTCAGTGGTCTAAGGGTCCGACGACCACATGACAATATCGCTTTTATTATAGATTTTCTTAAACTTTAAATTAATATTATTATAAATTAAATGGCTAATAATCTTATATTTCTTATTATTAGTATTTACTATTATTTAGAATATATTAAAAGGTATTATTATAATTATAATCGATAATTATTTATATAAGTTATAATTTATAAAGTATATAATAAGATATTTTATTACATTAATTATTTTAGATTTAATTTATGATTACGTATAGATTTTATTATAAATTCGTTATAATAGCTCTTTTGTTTATTATAATTTATAAATTATATCGATTTAATTTATTTAAGTGAATATAAAATCGCTAATAGTAATAGTTTCTCCGGTTTTATCTAATGAAGAGTATAAATGTCCTACTAATTCTCTATTTATCGAAGTAAGGCTTATATTCTTTCTATGAGCGGATGACTTTTCTTAAATCCGTTTAATCCCTCCTTAAGGCTTCTATTTCAATTTTCAAGGCTCTTTATTGCGTCTGACTTATCAGAAAAATTAAGATAAAAATGGTACCGTATTAATTGGTTTAGGGCGCTCCCCTCCCGTTCTTGACCTCATTATACCAGGCCTTCACAGAGAATCAGGTTTGAAATGGGAGAGTATCTCCCGCGAACAAGACTCTCCCATTTTCAAAACTTCTGTCATTTTGACGCTTATTGTGCCAGAATGTTTAAGAGAATAGAGGTTAAAACGGGAGAGGGGGGGCGCTTGCGCTCTAAACCAATTAATGCGGTACAGTAGTAGCATTAGTCTATTAGTCTAGAAACAGGTTCCTATTCCTGTTTAAACTTTATTGTGCCAGACCATCTGGGACAACCAAGTTTAAAAGGAGCAAGGGTACAGTAATGGTCTAGAAACACAATCAAGATCCATGATTATTTAATTCAAAATTCAAAAACGTAGTTTTCGTTGAAATATTGGTATGTCATTCCGAGCTCAATTGCTTGCCTGAAAGAAGTATATCTGTGGAGAATGTGTTTCAAATGTGATTAATCCGGCTGTGTGTCCAGTCACCTTCGATGCAGACCTTTACTTCACAGCAGGATTGCTAAAAGATCTAGAACAATGACCAAAGTAAAGGTAATAGCAATGCTCCCACATAGTAGTAACCCCGGAGGATCGCGATCATATCGTTCAGCTATTGCTTTCATCATTTCCTCGTTTGTAGGAGTAGCGCATTTGTCGTCAACCTGAAGTCCCCCCCTCTCAACATCAAATAGGCCAAGTGCCTCCAACTCGATTGGTGTCATTGCGCATCTCTCGTCATATATGGTTTTCTCCTTTTTCTCTAACTCGTCATATGTTTGTTCCCATAAAATTGTGCCTGCCGGTACTAAAACGAAAGCCCATACTACAAGGTAACATAACAAAAATGTCCAGTTGTTGAAAGATCCCCGTCTGTCGAGTCTGGCATCATTTATCTCCTGCGCTGATATTAGCTCTATCCATATTTGTGAACGGTGTAGATTGGGAGAAAATTTTACCAGAGAGAATCCTATAATGAAAGGGAGAATGGCAGGGAAGGGAGCCACAGGTAATAACTTCCTGCGCCAATTTAATGGTTGTTTATTTGGCACCAGCCGCTCGAGTTCTGCCTTCGCTCTTCCTCTTTTTATTTCCGCCTCTGTTTTCTCATTCCAATCTTTGGTTGCAGATACAGCCTTCTCCGAGGACGCCTCAATAGTTAGAGGCTTTCTCAGATCATCATACACCTTGTACAGGAATATAATCTTTTTGTTCAAGCGGATGCGAGCTTCAAGTGGAAATGAACAATTCTTTTTCGCCACTTCCGAATTGATGTCTTCTAAAAGTGGGCGTACCGATCTAGAGAAGGTTTGTAGTCGCAAAATTTCGCCATCCTTGGCAATAACTTGAGCTGCGTACCGTGCCAGTAGGCCATCGAGTTCCAAGGCTCCAATGTAGTCTGAATCTTGAAAAGTGGCCATACCGAAGAAGAGAAAGGAGATATTGGAGAACACGCTTTGAGAGTGAAGGAAAGACAGAATATAGTGAGTTGGCGGGATTATTTAGTAGAATAAGATAAAATTGCTTGTGCGTTTACTAAAAAGGCGCGAATTTAGTTCCCGTCGTTGGTCACGTTGTGGAGAGTTTGGAATTTTCAAGTATTTGATAATGTTGCCCCGCGCATTTGCACGGCAGCTAGGCCACAATAATCATTCGTCACTATGAGATGAGCACTACAGTTTTCCAGTCTTTCTAGCCACTTTGTCGTACCTAAATGCACAACATTGAAGTGTTCAAGCGTTAACTTCTTCCATGCTTGCCGCATCCTGAACGCTCGCGTGAGTTTAATAGAGTTTGACCACCACAAATTGCCGCCATAATAACCACATTGATACAATCTTTGACCGAAATCGTGAAAGAAAGTTCTCTTGTGCCATTTATTGACAAACTTTATGTAACTCAATGCCTTGGTGGTTTGCGACAAAGAACTCGACGCAAACAGCGCAAATTTGTAGAAAGAGACTTTGTGAGCAACGCCACCACGGTCCAGACTATTGTCAATCAAAAATGTTTTAGGGATATATTAGCGAAGAGATGAGTCCTTATTAACTCCAGTCGCGAAGTGAAACCCCGAGAAGAGGAGATCTCCCTCTTCTCGAAAAAGCGATTTCTCTCCAAGCGGGTGTACAATATGCCACGGCCTCGGATTCATCGTCGCAGAAATTCTATCGAGGCGTGGATAAAAGTGGCGCAAAAATATCTAGATGGTTTGGAAACAAAAGGTTGTTCCGTTGAGGAAGCAATTATCCTAGATACACCGCCTTTGACACCACGAGAGGAAAGAAACCTCGCGAATGATGAGGACTCGCAATCAGAATATGTACCACCCGGATCCGACGATCAAAGCTCCGATGGAGATGGTGTGAGTCCCAATGCTCCGTTACCATCATCTAATAAGCGAAAATTTGTAAAGCAACAAGTCAAACACACGTCAACATCGATTTTGCCCTCTCTCCCCTCATACAAACTCACAGAAACAGTAACTACGACTTCCCCAGCTCTGCCCTTGAACAAGCCCCTCGAAAACTCCTCCAAAACCCCAGAAACATCAACCTCTTCCTTCCCCAACGTCCCCCCAAACGAAGCCCACGAAAACATCTCTGTACCCACAAACTCGGACCCCATGATCACCACATATGGTCAGAAACTGACAGCCCCCGAAATCCGTCAGCGAATCGAAAGTTCCATGCGCCCAGGAAACAACCTCTTCATCTGCGAAATCCACTCCGACCCAAACATAGAAACCGAGCCTCTCCTTCCCTCAGAATGGCGTGATCAGACCGACAAGGAATGGGATGCAGCCCATGAGAAATGTAATACGGATCTCGCAGAGCGCGACGAGATATGTAAGCGGCAGTATGCAAAGTTGTGGAAACTGTATGTCGAGAATGAGGAGGCAAACGGTACGTTGGGATATGAAAATAAAACGATGTTGTGGGTAAACTAGGGCCTGAAGCTGATGCTTTTTAGGACGTAAGATTGAAATCGACGCAACAATTGGTCCCGAAGAACCAGCAAGAATCGCAGGCCTGGAGCGCTGGCTCTCCTTCGTCACGAGTTTCTTCCCCGTCTACAAATTCGTCGACTTCGAGCTGAGCAAAGACAAGCTCAGCCACACCATGCCCCTCATCCCCAAACATCCCACCATCTACGGCAACTGCAAGCTCATCGACAAGCATAATCGACCAATCGGAGGCATCATCAAAGGCGGATACGACCTGTACAATTACGGCCTTTCCGAAGACCAGATACGAAGAAACTGCGCCATGGAAGCGGCGACACGTCTGGAAGAGAAATATCCAATTAAGATACCAGGAGAAAAGGACTTGCGACACCCAGGTGATCAATATCACGAACAGGAACATGCATTTTATAAAAGTAAGGGACTTCCTTGGGGTGTGCGGCATCTGGGCATATGGCCCAGACAAGGGTTTTGTGGTCAAGTTCTGGAGAGTAGAGGTCCCTTTGGCCATGCCCCAACGTCTGATACCAATGGAGGAGATATTTCAAACAGAGAACTGAAAAGGAAAAGAATTGCGGCTATAAGGGAATATATGCGCGAAATGCTGGGCCATGAAATTATCATGGGTATGGTGCATAAGGTTGTGGAGCCTAGGAGCTTTCAAGATTCGAAGGATGTCCGAGATATCTTTGTTGATTTTGCCAAGCGGCCATTGCTTGAGCGGCAAAGCGAATACCAAGAGCATCTTCTTCATGTGCAGGTTTTCAACATGGCTGTTGCGTGGCATAAAGACCCAGGCGACGCTAATGGGACAATGGCAATGACTTGCCCACAGGGATCATACAGTGGCGGAGACTTTTGTTACATCGACAACAATCTTGCTGTTAGAATTCCACTGCAGCCCGGCGATATTTGTTGGATGCAGGGCAGCCGTGTTGGACATTGCGTAGCTCCGTTCATAGGGGAGCGTATGCTCCCCATCACTACATCGAAGACCGCAAAAGACTCCTTGAAGCAGAATGTCTACTTTATGGATCTGGTCAAGGATGCCGATGAGATCAAGAAGCTTTGGGATGGCAAGCGCGAGGAACAGAAAATTGAAGAGGATAAACATATCAGGCGACAGCAACAAGAACGCCCACTCATCGAATCGTGGCTGAAGTTAAAAGGACTAACGCTCGAAAGTTTGCAAAATGAGCAAAAAGCAATACAGGTTCTGACCAAAAGAGAGTATTTCCAACTAACACAAGCATACAATCATGATGTCAAGTTGAGGAGGGCTTTTACCAGCAAAGCGCTCGAAGCCAAAGTTTTCAGGGAAAGAGAGGACGAGGCGGGTTTACAAGAACATAAATTGAAACCCGCATCCTTATGTTACGTCCCAGATGTAACCGAGGAAAAGATTTTGCAAGGGGGAAACATTCCCGTGCCGAGAAAATCGAACCAAAAACGAAAAACGTTCGAAGACATCTATGGCGATGCTTTAGAACATCTCAAGCCAAGGTAACACTAGTATGGCTCGCATCCAGGATCTCGTCCGTTCTGATTCATTCTCCTTGTGCCACAATATTTGGGAATTATACAGTATAGTAGATATAGGAGATCATGACAAGAACATGGAATGGTCAAATGAGCACTTGCAATGCAGCACTAAAGTCCTCGGTGGAATCATGTGAGAGCTATGTTGTAGTCCGGTTGATGATGTTCCCGTCTTAATTGGTTTAGAGCGCCACTATCTTGCTCACATTTTCCCACTTATCTCTTATGCCTGTCAATAGGTCTGGCACATTGAGGGTCAAAATGGGAGAGGGGTGGCGCTCGAAACCAATTAATACGGTATTGCCTCTTTCCGCAATTTGGAATAGCTGTCAGGAGTATCGATAGACGTGTAGCGGTCACTTTATTTGTGCGGGCATTCAGCGACAGATTCAAATGTTCAGCGAGAGCCAGCATGTTGTCAGCCTCTACTGTTGGCATCGACCACCACGTCTTGCCTGCCCCGCGACTGCGTGGGTTTACAAGCATTATTTTCTCATTGGTATTTAGTTCATGTGCCTTGCGATGGTTTCAACGCAAATGGTTCTCGGCTAACACCAGTAGCTTCCTGAGCAAGTCTTCTTGAAACCTGATCGTAGAACTCATAAAGAGGCCGAATCATCAAGCCTTGACACCAATGATATCCAAGGTTCCAATCTTGCTAACTTTGCTGTCCTCTCCACTTAAATTCGCATCAACTCTGATTGTTAGACTCTTGCAACCGGTGAACTTGCTGGCCTTCAATTTGAGCTCCGTGAACCCATCATGGTATTCATCACTGTAAATGTTGAAGGCTTGCGTGTTTTCCGCCTTTGCCAGCGCATCCATATCCAAATCATTTGTTTCAACGCCTTCAGGGTCTTTGGATATCTTGACAGGAACGTTGGAACCGATGTGAAGGCGTGATGGTGCGTTTGGCTGAGAATTCTTGTCGATTTTGATTCGGAGAGAGCTGGGCGTTACGGCGGACGTGAAAGGAATATGGATGAGGAGTTTGGAGCCCGACGCAGAGGCTACCGCGTAACCAGCTGGTGGAGGATTTGCGATATTCCGGACGGAGGACAGATTGGAAGCGTTGAACAGTCGTCCCGTATCTAAATTGATCAAACTTCTTAAGCTTCCTGCCGGCGTGCTACCAGAGGAAGCCGCAGGGGCCTTCAATCCTCCCCCAGCCTTGATTTCGTCTGTATATTCTCCAATCTTCGCTGTGAGCTGCCTGGGATCTGCCCCCTTCATCTCGAAAACCTTATTTCCGTGTTTCCAGAATTGAAATGTCGGCATGGCAGAGATTCCGCACTCCTGCGCTACATCTTTCGCTTTGTCCACGTCGCATTTTCTGAAGAATATCGAAGGTCCTGTTGGATCGTATTGTTTTGCAAAGCTATCGAAGATGGGGCCAATCTGCTTGCCTAATGAAAACAAAAATGTTAGTCAAACATCTGCCACGAGGAAAGCAGAGCGCGAGGGCAATGACGCAGCATTGGGCGGTGCATCTCGGTGCGCGTGCTTACAGGGACCACACCAAGTAGCATGGAAGTCGACAATGAGAAGTGGTGATCGCTTGAGTGTATTGAAGTCCGAGAGTGATCGTATTTCTTTGATATCGTGCATTTTGGCTTTCGTTGGAGTTTGCGAGATGCTGGGGGAGATGTTGTCGCAAACGACGAAGGGGACCTTGTTGAGGGGTTCTCCGAGTTAGCCCCGCATTGATGCCTCAGGCAATACAGAGTCTCACTGAGGGGGCTTACTATATACTGTAAGTCCTTCCCGCTTCTATTTCTATCAATACGATACGATTTGTGCGATTCAATAACGCTGTAAGCAGTTTTCTGTTCGAAAAGCTGCGGTGCTACCGCGATTTCCTGCTGTCTTTCATTGCCACAATTGAAATGGACTCGTTTTCCATCTTCACGAGACTACAGCCATTGGAGCTTACAATAAGCAGGTATGTTCAAAGATCTATGACATCTAGCATACCAAATTTATCCCAGAGAACTCCTGTTTTCAGAGTAGCTTCTTTCAAAAAGCAAATCTCGATCGAAAGGCTGCCAACTTGCAGTACGATGTCCCTCGATGAGTCTTCGGGCTCCTAGTTAGCCCTTCCAAAATGTGAGTTCAATGCTCGGGCCGTCCTATGTACCGGTTTTTATTTGGTGTGGAGGAAGTTGCATGACGATTGCAAGTGCAACTCTTGCGAGCCAGTCATGTGACTCGCCTCGTCCGTTCCCCCTTCTGCTTTTCTTGCCGGGTCCGTGGGTTGCCGAGAGGGTTTGTAGAAGGTTAAACCATATGCCGCCACTTTTCTATGGCAAGCATGAATCCACTCTGGGCGTTGAAGGGAACACCCAAGACCTTGGCCAAAACCACTTGGTGATGCTGTCCACTCAATCCACAATTTCTGTGAACCGAACGTTTTAAACTCCTCCCCCAGTACCCACGTGTGGAGACCTACCCGCGTCTCCGATGATCTTGCAACCGCTGTCACGATGCTGCACCACAACCAGACTTTTGAATGTTTATTCTCATTTTTAGAAGTCGTTATCAAAAGACTCAAGTAATATATGTTTACAAATTGCAAGAATTCTTAGCCTTTGCCGTTTTTAGATTCCGATTGCACTTTTTCACTCCACTTATGTTTCTTTGGGACGCAAACGGTTTGATAACAAAAAACCCATAATGATTGTGTTTCCCTATGGGTGGCACTGGGCACTTGTGGGCCCAATCGCTGTGTTTGAGAACCTTTGAATGCTCGGCGCACGGTTATTTCTAGCGCAGCGCTTGCTGACCCCTCTCAACCACTCTCCAACTTCCATATCGTAGCGGCTCAAAATGGTTTGCGATCCGCCAACCCCACTGTAAATCATTGGGATGCCCGTGCTAATATAGGCGAGAATCTTGGCTGCTCGCCAAGTGGTTGATTTCTTACAAGTCTACGTAGTTAGAACGAAGCTCAAACTCGCTTAGCATCAATGAGCGAACTTATGAGCCCCATCTCAAGCATGGAAGGGGATACTTAGGCGTTGGTGGTGCCAGAATCACGCTCGTTTCTGAGTTTTTGAAGATGTAGTGCTGGCACCTTATCTCATTTATTTCATTCGCTTCACTTCTTTGGGAGGACTTTTTAATAATGGATATTTCCCACCCACTTCAGACTTCCTATTTGAGGGAAGCAGTTTACAACCCGAGTTATAACCCGCAGAGGCGGAATGTCGACCCGGAGAAGAGAAAAAGCCGCATATCGCCAGTTCGAACCTTCACGAATGTTGATTACCAGAGCTACAAAGCAAAATGCAACGAAGACCGGCTTTCGATTAGTTCGTTCGAGTCGGATTTATGGGAACCAGTGACGCAACTTACATATTCGAGTCCTATGAACCGATTATACCGTATGGCAACCGTCTATCCTCATAGGGACATGGCCTGGAGGGTCTCAACCACCTTGACTTTCACACAATCAGTCTTTACCGTCAACTCACTACTTAACCTCACGGCCCTTACGCAACCATCATCCATTTTCGTAGGAGAGAAAGAAATTGCAGCTCCAATCACACTCGGAATACCGATGGTCACACTTGCAGTTGGTATTGGCTTGGGTCTGGTCGGAGCGTTCAATGTGGATCGAGGAGAATTCGAGGAATGGGAACAAAAGAAGAAGAAGTTCGGATTCGATATCACCGCAAGATACAAGCCAGCCCTCATCGGCAATCGAGAATTTGTCTGGTTTCCAGGAATGGCACAATTCAAATCCGTATACCTTCCCAACACCGCCTTCCAAGCAGGATTGATGCAATTTCTTGCCGCCCTGACTTTCATGATCTCGAGTACCTCTCAATTTCCCGGCGTCTTTCCACTCAACCAGATCCCTCCCGCTATCCTCGGCATTCCATTCTTCATCGGCGGATCCCTCTTCTTCACGGCCGGTATCATTCTCCAACAGCGTTTGCAGGCAAAATGGTACATTCCAAAAATTGAGCGTCTGCATTGGTGGGCACCATTCTTCGGAATGTTGGGTGGATTCTGGTTCATGATGGTGGGACTAATCTCG
Organism: Hymenotorrendiella dingleyae; assembly: GCA_003988905.1. Classification (NCBI taxonomy): domain Eukaryota; kingdom Fungi; phylum Ascomycota; class Leotiomycetes; order Helotiales; family Helotiaceae; genus Hymenotorrendiella; species Hymenotorrendiella dingleyae. The sequence continues at coordinate 9,178 of QYAP01000767.1, forward strand.
TTATTTTCGCCAGCATCAAGGCTTCCGATTCTCCTCTTTACGACGTTTGCTCGTACTTCATTCTTGACTGCCGCTTTCTTGGGTTGGTTTATGTTGATGGAATTTTATCCGGATTGAGCAGTTCGTAGTCTAGCCTTTTCTTTGTTCGTGTATATTAGCGGTACCGGTACCCTCCTTGTGGCGGGAACATGGAGGATAGTAATATGTATGGATATGCGGCATTGTTGTCGTTGAATTGCAGAGAGTTTCGAATCTCACAATCTTTACATGACAAGGAAATGAAAATACAATTCCAAACATACTAGACATAACATTGAATTCATACTACGTCGTGATGTGATAATTGGTGACAGGTCGCGGGATTGAAGTTGTTTGTAGCACTGTTAATAAGAGAAGTGAGATTTTGGGTTTCTCCTTATACTTCCCACGACAAACTTTGTTTCCCCCCTTTCTGATGCAAAGAAAAGTTCAAATTCGGTCAGAACATCATGCTACCGAGTAAAGGTTATTGCTGCCACCCCTTTTACTCTAAATTTCCAACTACACGCGATTCGACATACTGTACTGCTCGTATCATGTGTGTAGAATCCTGGGTCTCAGACGATACTCTGGGAGCAATCTTCTCAGTCAACATATTATATATATTTATCATAGTCGACCGTTCGATAAATTCCACGTAGAAAAGTAAAAATTAATAAGTAATATTGCTTTAAGGGAGTAGAGAGCCTTCTTAGTAAACGCGCACAATGATTCATAGAAGCCCTGGGCATATCCACGACATTTCGATGTTCAGATGGATACGAATGTGCTCCGCAATTGCACAAATTTCAAGGTAAAAGACTACATCAACATCTCACCGACACCCCTTGAATGGAAATTCTGCGATGATCATACGAGGGTCTCCCAAATCATGCGATCGCACCTGAGGCCCCAAATGGTCTCTACCAAGACTGGTTTTTGCGCGATAACGTGGCATCAAAACAAATCCATCTGCAACAAGCGTACCAAACCCATTACCATGCCCTTCTGCATGCAGCCACTTGCGTGTTTTCCTTACTTCCTCTTTCGTCCTGTTATAACCCACAGTTACTCGACTTTTTATCTTCCATCTCTTCACACTTTCTGTGATGTCCCGATTTTCCTCTGAATGGCTTGGCGATCGTAACATCTCAGCTTCAACCGGGGATTGAAAGTTCTGTTTCAATTCGCGGACAATGTTTTGCCAGTCTGGAGAATCGAAGGGAAACACAGCACTCCACCCATCACCACTCAGACGGTAACAATCAGGGTCTCTTGAGTGTATATCGAAAGCTGCATGGCGAGAAGCAATCGAGGATAATTTTGTCTTGTAAAATGCGAGATGGGCAGAGGGTAGGTAATGATAGAGTGGGATTCTAGGGCATGGACCCATACCCAGTTGTTTTCGGATATTATTCAGGGTGTTGAGAGGCAACCCAGGTGCAAGTCGAAGTGAGAGGGTAAGATCGTGGCCAGTCTTAAGAATCGTTGCAGGGTTCAGTGGCAAGTGCCGCATGTCGAAGAGCAGTTCAAATTGAGAGCTTTTCAATCGAGATGAATTGAGTTTCAAAACAACGGATTGCCAATGGAGTGCTTCTCAGAGGTATCAAGTGATCGCAGCCGGATATGCTTTGACGAAACCTCTATGATCGGATGTAGCTCGAAACAATTCTAGACTTTATTACTTAGATATAATTTTGAAGATATTAGGTTTGGACTTACCTAAGAGTGAAGGTAGATAACAGTAGGCTTTCATATAGCTTGGCTTGCGACTTAGCACTTTGCTGCCTGAGCGGGGTTGATGAAGATCTCGAAAGCAGAACCACGATTTTCAAAGAACCAGTGTCATTCGGATTCGGATGTTGATAATCTTACTCAGTCGTAAGCCCAAATTCTGGTCGGTTGGCAGCAGTGCGCTACGATATAAGAAAAGGTGCAAAAGTTGTGGTGGTGGTTGGGAGGTTGGTCGTCGTTATCCCTTGCATTAGTTTGCCACAACCGAGATGTTGCACAGCAGGAGTCAATCTAGTCTTGATGCTATAGGGGCACCCTTCTATCAGAGTACAATTGCATAAATCATTAGTCTATTCCTACCCCCACTCGTATTCCTACACCACCCCCGTTTTCCAAAAGCAATAACCGACTCATAGTTTCACAATCTTCTTCTCTCCTTCATACGGATTCTTAACTGGCACCCCTAGACACTCATTTTTACTACATGTACACTCGTGTGCAGCTGCTACCTTCTTCTGAGCTTGCCAGCGCGTAACACTATCCTCGTCAAGCAACAGCACCAAATCGATCAGCAAGTGCTGAAGTCTCCTCAACCGATGTGTCGCCACAAAATCGTCCTTTTCCTTCGCCTCAACCAGCTCCTTAATCCCCTTTTCAATCGGCGAGAACCATTGCCTGAAATCTTCTTCAGCATGATATTTTTCTGAAAACATAGCATAACCCATACAGTAGAGCTGTCCGTTCTCTTCTGGCTGCGTCATTACTTCCCCGATTGCCATCTGTTGACCACTCCAAAGCATGAATGGACTCTCAGCTGCGCTTCTGTTGGTGCTAAACTCCCCGGTAATAGTATCCAAGAGAACGGAGAGATCTCTATTGGTTTTGTCGGTCGAAAATCTCATAAATTGCGCTTGTCTTCTCAAAACATACACCCAAGAAAAGTACTGTCCGATGAGAAACGCTGTATAGACGAAAACCAAGTCCTTCTTCTCTTCTTCGTCGTGGTATTGAAGAAGTTTTGTCTGAACAAGACCAAAAAGGCGAGATTGGAGATCATATGCCGCCAGCATGAGGGGATCGCGGTACTTGTGAATGAGGGCTTTCGCTTCGGAACGGCGTTTGACCTGGTCGATGTAGTAGGAGATCCATCCTGTGAATCCAGCCGCGACCAGTGATCCGACGAGGGATACAACGGCGATGATGATGGAAACGACGTCGACCATGGTGGTTTATGTGTTTGCGTATGTTGTGGACTTCGGTGTGGATTGTCTAGCAAGGTACAGCGCGTTTCGAAGGATGAGTTGATGCTGCGACGCGAAGGATTCTCAGAACTTCAGTACAGGTGTCGAGTAGGCTGCGACAACATCCCGATCTCAAAATGGAGAAAAAGAAAGAATCAGAGGAAAAAATTTCAAGCGCAGAAATCAACCCTCCTTTATGATACAGCTATTAAGCCCCTGGTTTAGGGCAGAAATAAGCTTGTCCTTGGCATGTTTTTTGATTTGTGCAATTGCTCGTAAGCTGCATACATCCGGTATCAAATTTGGTGCGGCGCATGCTCTCCCAGTCAAAAGTAGAAAATCACAACCAACGGCCCCCAATTTTACGAGGTCAAGGTTCTGCGGTTCTACTGCGGGAGAAAACACGCGACTCGCGCTCAACCCAGGCGCTTATTGGTGGTCAGGTGACGTACCGGTAAACCTGGTAAGCTGCATCACCTGGCTCGCCCCCAAAATGATCAACAGAACACACCATTTCAGCATTAGAGGACAGCGTTATGACAGAACGTCTCTTCGACCCGGAATATGATGGTAGCTAGTAAGGCTTTGCTCATATAAATCAGAGAGTGTTGACCAAAGCGCCAGGAAACAGGCCTCAAAACACCGTTTTGAGTGCAAGACTCACCCTTCGCACTCAATGAAGAGCCTCTACCGCATTGATTGGAATACAAGACCCCCCTTTCTCTCGTTTTGATCTTAATTCTCTGTGAGTATCTGGCACAATACAGGTCAAAATATTAAATATGATGGCTCGACAGGCTTCGCAGACGTCTGCTTACCAGTCAGCTGACACACGGCCCCTAGCATTGCGACGCAACGATTTCCCTCTCTTCTAGGCTGCAAACATCCTAAAGTTTCCAAATAATTCACCCAGGACATTTCGGAGTTACCTTCACCGCCGAATAACCACTTCCGCCCAAGATGTCGGAACCCCTATCCATCGCTGCAAGCGCTGCAGCCTGCCGGCCTCCTCTCCCTCGGCATCCCAACACTTCAAGGCCTGATCAAATACTACTCTGCCCACAAAGACTTCCACTCCGACGTGACTTCCACCTTATCTATCCTCAGCACACAGGAGGGTATCCTCATTCTCATCCGAAACTCTCTCCAAAACTCCCTCTTCGATACAGCAAGAAAGCAATTGGTCGAGGATGCCATTTCAAGTTGTCAATCAGCAATTGATACCCTGCAAAGAAAATCGGCGAAAATAAAAATTAACATGGTGCCAAACTTGAAAGGCCGTGTAAAAATGGCGAGTATCAGGTTGTTGTACCCCTTCAAGCAAAGTACGTTGGCCAAGTTGCAAGAGCTGATTGCGGAGTTCAGGTGCAACTTGGAATTAGTTGTCAGTGCGTTGCATCTTGACGCTACTATTGAAATTTCTGGCCAACTAGTAGTTGTTCAGACTGAGTTGACGAGTGTTTCTGCCAATTTGGCGAAATTTGTGGGTTGGATGACGATACTCACTTCCGAAAGCGCTGGCAAGTTTTCCCTCACTTGTGAATGTAATGAGCTAATACCCACACAGCCAAACAAAAGGGAAAACGATCAAATGGCTGGCACCAGTCGACCCGTCCTTTAATTACAGAGAGTGCCTTAAGAAGCGAAAGCTGGAAACCGGAAAATGGCTCCTGGATAGCGAGGATTATCTCAACTGGCACGTCACGCCGAATTTGCTGATATGGCTTCATGGAATTCGTCAGTATACCTCTCCATCTTTTAAATGCATTTGATATTTTTGTAGCTGGAGGTGGGAAGTCAGTTATCTAACTTATCTTGTAAGTTTTCCGACGCCTGTGTGGGGCGCTCTGATGAGTTGTTCCAGTTCGACCCTCCTCGAGGATGTACTCAACCGAGCTACGATAGGCTCCAGGGTTGCCATAGCATACTTCTACTTCGATTTTTCTGACGATACAAAATAAACCCACGAGCAACTCCTCCATTCTCTCATCGTTCAAATCTCAACGCAATGCAGCTCTTTCCCCCAAGAGTTGAAACGGCTTTACAGACAGAAGCTTGAAGGCTCATATCCTGCCAGCGACAATGAATTGTTGATAGAATTCAAAAAAATTCTATCTAGCAGTGATTTCGAAGTCATCTATATTATGGTAGATGCTCTCGATGAGTGTGCCAATGCTGAAAAAGTTTCGGAGGTCATTGATTATTTGAGACTCATGAAACTGGACAAGCTTCGTTTACTAGTCGCAAGTCGAAGAGAACAAGAAATTGAAGAGCTTCTCAAAGAAGAGAAGACCGCCACCCCCTTCTATTTGAACCTTCATTCTCTTCCAGGTTACATATCCTAATATAATAAGGTTCAAAATAATAGTGGCCCCGTCTTCGGGAGAGATTTCGTTCACGGGAGAAACTCTCCCATTAACCTCAATTCTCTTTGATGGTCTCGCACATTGAAGTTAAAAACGGGAGGGGGTGGCGCTCTAACCCGGTAAGCGAAGGCCTCAAAAGGGGCTTTATTTAACGTCATAACACTTCCACCGGAATAGAAATCAGAGCTACGTAACCTTCAGCGCATATTCGCAACTCTATTTTTCGGTCATAAATTTGAGATTCCACAAGTTAGAACTGTGCTATTTCAAGCCGAACATTTTCTGACCTTTTCCGCGTGGCCGGAGCTCAGTCTGCTCGGAGCGCATCAGCGAAAACAAAATTTGAGGAGGTGTTATCTGCAACTACCTAGGTACATATAGAATTCATCGGAGATTCGCTTGACTTGAAGCAAGGAACTCGCCGAACTTTGCCCTCCAGCTTGCAACGCCTACACTTTATCAGTGAATTACCCAAACATTAACCTCAAGGTTTTATTTACAGTACTCCAATACCACTTTACCACAATAATCGTACTGAGACTTGATTCTCCCGAAGCAAACTATCATTTACTAAATCACTGAAGAAGGGTTTTGATTGATATCTATTCAATTATGATCTCTTGAAAATCAAGGGGCGGCTCCCTGTCAAGCACCTCGCCAAGCATCATACCGTGAACATAAGCCTCACCAACAAGGGTCATCGCACTTCCATTTTTCTCAATAGGCTCAGCAGCACGTAGAATGAAGGGTACATTCGCGCCAGCGACAAAATACACGCTATCACCAACCACAGTGGAACGTGGCGCTAAACCCACAAATCCGTCCTTCGTGATGAAAAAAGCTCTTCTTCCGACAGTCCGTGATATGGCTACTGACCAGACTTCGGCCGGCCTGCAAAGCGCTCTGCCTTCTGCTAAACGGGTGGATCCGACGTTCGTGTACTCCTGCCAGAATTCTGTGAAGCTACGAAGTTCTTCAATACTAGGTATCGTATCGCGGATGGCTGGGAACTGCGTTCGTAATCGTGTGACAGACTCCCAAGGTGTCCAGTCGGGTTGCGCCCCCAAGGGAGAATTGATCATATTGTCATGTACATTGATGGCGGCCCCCTGTTCAAGATATCTCTTGAAGTTGGCTGCCATGGCTGGAGAAGCAGGGACGTTACGACCATCGAAGTCTCCAATGACGACTCGCCACAGGAGCTCAGAAGGGTCATTGTTTGGAAACAGAATACCCTTCTCGTGCATGATATCGCAAAGAGCCAGTAATCTCGTATTACCGTCCAGCCATCGGTGATTTTCGTGCGTAGGACCATACAAAGCTTCGAGCTCTCCACTTGAGTAAATGACATCGTCAAAGTGCGCAGCTCGTAGCCTTATTAGTGTCTCGGAAACCAAAGTACAATACCGAGGATACCGGCCTTTAAGAGCATTGTAACGAAGCTTTCGGATGTTGTGGAATGGATTGTGGGACATATGAGCGAAGTCTGGAACCCAAGAAGGAAGCGACTTGGACCGTCGCTCGGACTCGTTCCTGTCCTCTACCTCGGAAAGGATTGTAAGATGTGCCGAGTACTGTAGGATCAGGCTGGTAGCATTGGTATATACGACGCTTCGAGATTTTTGATAGTCGACCTGTGGTAGACGCGTGTAAAGACTTGGTCGCTGGCCAAACATTTGACGCACAAGCGCAACAGGTGCGTATATCTTGTCGAGAGAATAGCCGGCGTCAAAGTATCTGCCACGACAGATAAAGTACTCCAATAAATTCAAAAGTGCAGCGTCCTCAGGATCGGTTCCTTGAAGCCGTTCGAGATTCTCTCCTGGGTCGCGCGACACTTCTCCCAAACGGACTCCGGTGGGCCTGAATGCGCAGGTGTTGTGAAGACTAGAGAACACTAAACCCACCCAGCCCAGCGGGAGACACGGAGTAATGTTGACGGGACCTACAATGTTTCTAGTGATAAAGTATGACACACTTACCTGCAAGCCTATGAACCATGTGTTGAAGCAAGCAAAAGTATTGGATGCATTCAGAATGCTTATTAGGAACTGTATCATACTTCAACACTCCCCCATGATAGAGGTTCTAATAAGTG